>QLPI01003708.1:0-10688 GCA_003314275.1 Chroogomphus rutilus | reverse complement strand
ATACAACTCACCTCCTCAGTGTAGTCAACCACTGAGGAGGGAAATATGTGCGAGGAATGTTTTACCCGCACATATACTAGAGCCGGCTCCTGACCTTATCGAAGGTTTGAGCCAGGCTACCGGTCCCTATCCAGGGAGCCAGCCATGCACGTCGTCTGGTGCATAGGCAAGCGCCCGTAAGTAGCGTACACGTAGAAATACAATATCTCCCTCAATATTGAGGGTAAAAATACAAATAAAATACGAAAAAATAGAGAATTAAAAAGCGCACAGAATGGCATTGAAATCGATATAAAAATACAATATATTGAGGTTGGTCTCTCAGGGGTGAGATGCATGTTTGCACCCAACACGCCCCCTCAAGCTCAATATATGCCAAGCTTTTCGGTGAGAATCTTCACTCTAGGTCCAGGTAGACCTTTTGTGAGGATGTCTGCGACCATTTGATCGGTTGGGAGATATTCAATTTGAATCTTCTTCCCATCAATTGTATCTCAGATAAAATAGAGTCGTATATCGAAGTGTTTAGTCCTCGAGTGTTGCTGATTACCGTAGGCTATTGTAATAGCTGATTGGTTGTCAGCATAAATTTTTATAGGATTTTTAATTGGCTGAAAAACTTCGGTTATGAAATTCTTTAGCCATATGGCCTCTTTTGTGGCATGAGTTAACACAATAAACTCTGCCTCAGTGGATGAAAGTGCCACGATCGTCTGCTTCTGACAGCTCCATGAGATACTCCCAGAGTCGATTTGAAAGACGTATGCTGATATCGAATGTCTGTGATCTTGTGAGGCCCAGTCGGCATCAGAATATCTTACTATTCCATCTCGACTCTTCCCTAAGATCAGCTTCTTATCTTTCGTGCCTTTCAAATACTTGAATACTCTTTTTACTGCATTCCAGTGAGTAATTCCTGGATTCTCTAAGAATTGTGATAATATGGAAACTGTAAACGAAATATCTGGTCGGGTAGCTACTGCTGCCCACATGAGTGAACCAATGGCTTGCCGGTATGGAATCTTTTCCATGGTTTTCTTTTCTGCTTCAGTGGTCGGGCACTGTTCTTTAGACAGTTTATGAGTAGGATCCAATGGAGTTGTATGCATTTTGGCGTCTTGTAGGTTAAAACGGTCGAGGATTTTGTCAATATATGCTTCTTGAGAGAAGCTGATGGTTCTGGCCAATTTGTCTCTTTCAATCTTCAGGTTGAGGAGCCAATGGATTTCTCCAAGGTCTTTCATCTTAAATATAGCTTCGAGATCTTCTTTGATGCCCCGCAATATAGTATCATCCATAGCTGTAATAGTAAGATCGTCTACTGCGGCTCCAATGATGGCATAGTTGTTTGCTCTATGTCTATAGAATACTGCAGCATCTGAGGCTGACTTGGTAAATCCAATAGAGTAAAGGGCATTCGATAAACACTTATCCCATTCCCTGCCCAATTGTTTGAGCCCGTATATGCATTTCTTCAGCAATAATATGTTTTCATGTTGTTCCTCAAAATATCCCGGTGGCTTACGCATATAAATAGGTTCCTCGAGTGGTGCATTTAAATATGCTACATCTACGTCCATTTGATGTATTGGCCAATTATTTCTAGCTGCTATAGCGCAAATAGTGCGTAATGATGTCATACGAATGACTGGTGCATATGTCTCATCGTAATCGACTCCAAAAGTTTGTGTGAAGCCTTGAGCAACGAGTCTTGACTTTGCATGAACTACATCACCCTTCTGATTGTGTTTCATAACATGAGTCCATTTGCTACCGACTATATTCACACCCGGAGGAGGCTTAGTGAGTTCCCAGGTGTCTTTGTCGATTTGCGATCGGATTTCAGTATCCATGGCTGTCTTCCATGTCGAATTATTAAGGGCTTCTTTAGTTGTCGTAGGTAATTGCAAATCATTTGATAGATAGGCAAAATCATCTTCATCGGCACTTATTGGTTCGGCGCTTATTGCTAGATAGTTGCATATATCCTTCTCGCTTCCGTTCTTTTGAATATAAAAATCAGAACTATTTGCGATATCATTGAGTACATTATCCTCAATGTCTTCGCAAGCAAAGGTGGTCAAATTAGTGTGTGCGGTTTCTCCAGCTTGAGATTTATAGCCAGAGCTGATTTTTGGAGCTCTTTCTTGTAGTAAGCGTATTCTCTCACTTCTTCTGAGTGGAGGAGCTTCTTTATGTCTGCTCACATCTGTTTGACTTGGCTGTATATTTTCTAAATCTCTCTCTGGTGTGTGCTCGACTATTTCTTCAATGCGGCTCTCATCCGGCTGTAGGTCATGTGACAATATTGGCGCCTGGATAGGTGCTGGTGTAGGTGGTATTGGCCTATATTTGATGGCCTTTGGCCCAATAATTGTGCGATCATCTGTAGGTAAAATAGGAGTGATTGAGGGCAATTTAGATGCCTCAAATATAATATTCCATTCCACAGATACCCGTCGACTGTCCGGCCAATATATACAATGGCCGTCGCTTAGGGCAGAATGGCCGATCCACTTAGCTTTCTTGCTAAGGGTGGAGGTGAGACACTACCTTGTTTGAGATGTACAGGACGGTGTGGAAAAGTTCCAATTTCACAATGGTCCACAGGATTCATTTGGTCATCATCTCAATATGATAGTCTCAAATTTTTTCCCATATCTATGCTTACTCCATCATACCAACTGGGTGAGCAAGAAATGGATTGCAATACTGGTGCTTGTTTGTATGACCTGGAAAGGGCTGTGTTCAAGCCAGCACCAGTATATATACAATGGAATAAAGCAACAAATTGGGGAAGTGGTTATGAGGATGTGAAAAAAAAAAGCTTGATGACTTTATAGCTATTGGGCATGAGAGATATGAGAAGGATACAAGAGAAAGTAAACATGAGCAGAAGCTTTACAATATAGTAGACTTCCTTGATACAGATTTCAGTCAAGCTCAATTTTAGCTCAAAATTTTGTAGATTATATTTAAAAAAAATTATATTACAGCTGAGAAGTGTCTTAAGAACATTTTTGCTTTATATTATGGGGGCAAAAAAGCTTTTGTTGTGGCAGAGTAAATTATTTTGTAGAACAGGTCAAAATGTCACAGGTATAGGCCCTTGATACAAGCGTGACACCTAATTCTCTGTGCATGGAATTTGCAGCCCATTGTGATTAGCCATCCATTTCCTGGTATTATTAGCCTGTTGCCTGTCACACTTTGGTAGCCCCAATATTTTGTGACTTGACCAGTCACAAGAGTACCAGTCATGGGAAGGTTTATTTTCTATGTTTACCAATGACTCCATATTGTAGATCAACTTAATACTGTGTGAGCTATGGTAAAAGAACTGGAGCTCAACATACTATAGCCCATGGTATAAGGACTGAGAGTGTCAAGTACAGTACGGGACAAGCAAACTCAACCAATTTGGTTTTGAGCGATTGAGAATTTTTTGTGCCAAACTAACGTTATATTCAGAATCAGAATGTCAAAATACATCCAAAAAACGTGTTCTGAAGTTTTTCCAACGAGTTTTTAATGTGGCCAAATTTTTGGGCCTTTTCAGTGCAATTTTTCACCCCAAATCTCGTTGTCATGACATAAATTTTAGTTAAGTGTGGCTTCAATTGACATCATAGCTTGTTTAGTAACTACGCGATGCTTGGTTTGCTTTCTAACAGCCCAAGCAGCTGCATTCCCAGTAAGTCCCTTACGATATGCAGCCATAAATCTCCAAGAACAATTTATAAACCGCCGTATCACATCAGCTGGGCATGCATCAAGGTATTCTTTTGCCACTGTCTTTGCATCCTCAAATGTCTTCTTTGGAATTTCTAGATAACGGAATTTTGCCCATCCCCAGTACTATTGTCATATTTTAGTTTCATAAAATAATGCAAGAAAGTAATAAAATAAATACTTGCCATTTCAATAGGGTTCATCTCACAATGAAATTTAGGCAAGAAGATACATTCATGCCCTGCATTGTGAATAAGTACCTCCAGCTGAGAAATTTGATTTGCAAAATCAGCTTGGTGACTGAGGATGTGAGCCATGCAGCAGTTTGTGTTATCAGCTGGGCAAACAGGGTTTCACTTTGCTTTTTTGCCTTGAACATTGAAACCCCTTTCTTCAAGAACTGTTTTGAGTCCCTTTGGTTCCCCATTTACTGTGGTTATTTTTTGTACCTGGCCTCGGAATAAAGGGTTTGGATTAGATTGGGGAATTATGGTATCTTTCTGTTTGCGTTGCTTGCTTCCATCAGATTTATTCATCTCAAAGGCTTTGAGAGCATCTGGGGCAAGAGATCCATGAGCAGAAGACTGATCATAAACACATAATGCAATGCACCCAGGAAACTGCTTTTCAAAAACAGCAATTGCATGCAAAATCTGGGCCAATAGTTGTTCTGCATCCCACCATGCATCGTCATTTGATCCAGGGTAAATAATTATGTGTGCTTCATCAAGAATTTTGCCTTCCTTATCAGTGTAGACATGGCAACCAGTTTCAGGATTAATATATTCTGATACATGTATAAGTTGGCCTCTTTCTTTTTTTTGTAGAACTGTCTGGCCTAGCTTAAGTCTGAAAATTTTGATTTATATGAGTTGTAAAAATTCATTTCATATAATTATGGTAAACCATACCAAGCTGATGACTTGTATTCATTTGTATGGAAACAAGACTCATCTTGAAAGTTAGGAATGATTTCTTTCTCGCCATCCTGTAATGTTGGAGGAATTCTTGTAAAATTTCCTTCATTATCCTGGACCCACTTGGTCATTCTTTTCTAGTACTTCTCTATCAGTGGCAAAAATATGTTCTTGCAGTACTCAACCACATCATTGCGTTCATGGCCATCCATATAAACCCCCTTTTTAAGCACCTTGTGGTGCCACCCTAGCTTAATTAACCAATGACATGAAGTATGAAGACCAATTAGATTTTTTGGAGTGATTGAGAGGCTAGGAAGAATTACTATATTAAGTGTGTCTTGAAATGCTTTTAGAGTGACCTGCCCAGCAGTTTGGGAAAAAAGCCATTGCCATGCCAAAATCTGTAGCTGCTCATCAGAAAGAAGTGACCTTATATGAATACCACCACACTTTTCTTCAGGAAGCCATTCAAATATTTGATAGTGCTGAGAAAGAACACAAATTTTTCAAGCAAAGTGAGTTCCAGCTCCTTCATGCCATTGTTGAGCAATTTGTTTACTTACTGTCAAGTACACATACTGAGTTTCTGGTAAATCAGCAGTGCCGACCAAGCAGTCAGCCTATGTCCGCGCACAAGTGTCCAAACTACATTGGTATGCCAGTCTCGGCCTGGCACATCCACCATTCACCTTCTGTGTCCCTATCCCTCATCCACTCTGCCCCATTCACCGTCCATTAATCATACCCCGTCCACTCCTTATTTCTCAAGCTGCCTCACCTCAGGATATCCTATCCTTGTCTTATCCTCGGCCACAACCCTATTGTTTTATAATCGGGCACTCCTCATTGTTTTATCCTCAGTCACATTCCTATTATTCTATTTTCATCATCCTATCCCTGTTTACATTCCTCCATTCTATTTTTTGCTCATTGTAGACAATACCCATATGCTCTGCATATCTTATTGTCCCACATTCTTTATTCCACATGTCGCTTCCTAACCTATATAAGTAGGACATGCATGTACATACTTTCTCATTCTGGGTATCAAGTAGGCTTAGGCCCCTTACCCTCTCTTTCCTCTGCAAAGTCCTCTACTTGGGTGGGGCATTTTCGGCACCCTCCGAGTATCTCCTCTGTTCCAAATTGGTGGCACGCACAGAAAAGTAGGGCATAATGCATGAGTACATCGAAGCCAAAGCCACTACTTTCGGCCTGCAGGACTTGGCCGCTCCCCGCCCGCATCCTCGGCATTACCAAAGCCTGACACTTACCTCCGTTATTCTCAATCCTTTAATCTGTAATGTAGCAAAATTTCTGAGAACCAGTAGTTTATTGGTATCGGATAGGGTGAGCATCTGGTGCTTTTTTGTTAGGTCTTTCTTGATTTGATCTTGCAAAAACTCCCATGAGTTAATCTCCAGTCTATCTGCAACAGCCTCATCAATATCATCTTCCAAATCAGCTTGTGTATATGGCTCAATTCTGAATCCTGTTCATCAGCAGGTGGAATTCTGACCCCAACACTTTCTTGTTGGATTTTGATGTTCATGTTGCACCTCTTTAGGTAAATTTGTATCCAAATATAGCGGCCTCAACTCAGGCTTGGATAGTGCTTTGACAATTTCAATCAAAGGGGATCATCGTTGGTGGCTAGGTCCAGGCATAGATAAAAACCCAAATGATCAAGGGATTTCTGATTTGCAGTTGCTTTCTTATATCAACATTGTGTGCGACTGGACTTGCTCATGACATCTGGACCCTTCTTGTACTTATTTGGCTGACCTGACAATTTATTGTAAATTTTTAATTTACAATCAGGGTTCAATGTGAACATACCATTGCCTTCTCGCTGCTTTTTTTTCCTCAACTGAGGTGGCACCCAATCTCCATCCTTTAAGTCATCTCCCTAGTTGATAGCAAAATCAAAGAGCCTTTCTTGAAGATCATCCTTGTCCCATTCTGAATATGGATCCTCTTCTGAGTCCTTATATTCATAATTGTGTGCTTCAGAGGCTCCTCCACTCTCAGTCTCCTCTCCCTCTAAACCAAAATTCATTCCACCCATGGCATGGTTGTAAAAAATGTTCACAGAAGTTGGCAATTCCCTGTCAGATTTATAATCTGCAGGTATTGTTAGATGCTCTATATGTTCATCTGCTTCAGTAACCTGATCCTTCACAGTCCAGTAATGTTTCTTTTGCGTTTTGGATGGCGGCCAGCAGGCATTATGCAGCATCTCAAGGCTGCGTAATGATTGTTCTGTATTTGTATTTATTTGTTTATGAATATGGTATATAAGGTAGCAGACAAACAGTTTCCGCTAAGGTCATGTGACTCAAGTGTCACGCTTGCCATTTTGCACAAGGATCTGGCAGCATGGAACTATATGTATATATTGTTGGTTTTAATTTTTGAAAAAATTCACTATTGCAAGTGTAGTATATTTAAACTTTCAAACATCTTCTCAAAATTCATAAACACATTTTTTAAGCAGTCTGACACTGTCAAAAAAATTTCAGTCACAACATTTTTGTGCTGATGTAATCACCTATATAAGGAAATATTCCATATATAGAAAGACATTCCCATATGTAAGGTAGAGGTAAGATATTATTGTTGCAGCTGGCCATTTCTGCTAAGGTCACGTGACTCAACTCTCACATCCACCATTTTGCATGAGGATCTGGCATCATGCCAGATTGTTAAGATCGTGTATCCGGTGCTTAGCTAGTGTCCTACAATTACTTCGAGGACTCCCGACGTCCTTTGGAGTTCCGTGTTTCCGGGGTGTCGGATTACGGAGGTCGGTTCGGACGGAGGGACGGAAGGATAAGAGTGCGTGGGTCTTCGGACTGTTCACGGTTTAGATAGATCGACTAGTCGCTTGAGTGGTGCAAGGTCGCAGGGACTGGCTTCAACTTATGTATTGCACCCTCCTCGATCGTCTGTCCCTAATTTCGGAAAGTTGGAGAGTTACCAGAACTGAATCGGAACTATGACGCAGAACTAATTTGATATTCATACTGGCAAATAGTCCAGTCGACTAGTGGTTTATATACATGTGTGTCCTTGTACTATCTCAGGACAAGGGGATGGGAAAAATACAAGGGTCTAAAACAAGGGGCGAGGTATGTGTCGTTTAGGGTTGTCTAAATGTAGAACCTTGTTTTCCGAAGTGTGGAAAATGTCAGGGTCAGACGCCATGGTTTTCCGGTTGGGTTCTCGGAAAGGTGTTTCGGAGAGTGGTCTGAGTCGGTTCATAACACAGATACTATTTTAGCTAAGTCAGACAAGGCTGATGTTATATATAATGTATCTCAATTATTATTTCCAAAAAAAATCGCCATCCTCTGTAGCAGAATACAAATTTTTTCAATGACAAAGTTTTTTGTGCTTGTGACTGTGACTGTCACGTCACGTGACCTTACCGGAAACCGTTTGTCCGCTACCTTAGTTTTTTTTTATTATTATTATTATTTTTTATTTCATTTTTCACACTTTTACCAGAATCACACTCTACTCAGTCATAGCTATTGATTACACATTTTTTCCATGTTTTTCGGTTTTTTTTGGGGTGTGGCCAAAATTTTGACATGTGCAAAATAAAAATAATTTTAGAAAAAAAATGGCTCATTACATTGACTTTATTTTGATGTTAGATACTTCATTTAATGGTCTATTATCGATTTCACCGAGCCGATTTCGCCAGAAAATTGGGTCGAAATTTTTGGTTGAGTTTGCTTGTCCCGTACTGTAACTCCATCAGCGCGCGGTAGATAGTTCTTCTCTTTTTTTTCTCCTCGATCCGCAACATGAATCAGGCCGACCTAGATGGCCCTAACTCTTCAGTTCTTCACACTGAGCTTACGCCGTTTCAGACTTGCTTTGACAACAGAGACCTCTATTCTAGAGACTCCTCACTATAGAGCGCTCACATTGTGCCAACCGTATGTGCAAGTAGAGTTTCAGACTTTAGAAAAACTACTTCATTGTATAATGGCGGAGGGCAAGGGCACCACACTCCTGGAATGATCCGGCTTTTCATCTCGAATTGTTGATGCTCTTTTCTGGGATCATTGACAGTTGAGCTGTTTTTCACCTTAGGCATCATAATACCAGAATGACTCTAACTTGAAGGGAAATCCAACTGCCCGGCATCTATTCAATCTCAAATCGTCAGAGGATCTTCCCAGACAATCCCAATTCCGAGTCGTGAGTGTTAGAAGAAAACAATGAAAGAGAAAAATAAAGAAGACTCGAATCGAAAGATCCAGAAGACAGGAGAGACTTGGCTCAGATGCGGCATTAACTCGAGTCGTATGTCGGGCTGAAACCGATTGATTTTTTGAATTATTTACCTGAAATACTTAATCAATAGTAAATAGTGTGTTACGGATAGCGCTGCATGCAAGCTACTTTACGCATGAGTAGCACAAGAGACGCTGTCAAGTTTTCAACCGTGAGCACCGCCTTGTTAGTCGCAACCGAGCTTGAATGGGCGGCATGATGTAGGATGGATCATAGCAATACCTGGAAGCTATTGTAGGGTGGGGGCTATTGTAGGGTGTGGCAACAGTCACCACCGCTGTTCAAAAATACATGCCCAAGTTGGACAGTCCCATCCCCAGCTGCTTGCTCCTAGTTCTTCGAATCCATCATACCTTATCTCATTTACCACCAGCGGTCTGTCTGTCAGCACCTAGCCAATGGCCATTGATAGTCTCCTATTCCAGCAGAACGGTTTGGCCACGGTCAGCGCTGGTTTTTTGAGCTGATAGTACATTCGTTGACACAATCTTCGGCTAACAGTATTGTTTTGGTGCGTCTACAAAATCTTGATATCAAATGATAAACGAATATGATTTTCAGTGGCTAGTTATTGTATGCTAGTGAGAGGGCTTGCTAGAGTCTGTTGAGTTAGATGTTTGAACAGCTGCTTCGCCCAATTTTATAGCTGTATGACTTCTTGTTGACCTTCAAGGAAGAAGTCATGTTCATCTGGCCAGTACACTGGAATATCGGTAAAGTCCTTTTTTTCGCAACCAGGTATCCCCCGCTGGTCGATGGGGTCATAACATTGTATTGTGTGTCACAAAGTTTCTTCCCTTTAAGTGTTCTTCTAATAATGTATCTAGATTGCTTTTCACCCTCTTCAACTTCTCCCGCTCTTTGTTCCTTCCTGTATCAACTTTCTGTCGGTGGGGCATTTAATAAAATTGTCAATCTAGCTCATGTAGATTTATTTTGAAAGGACTCATTACATTTGGCACAGCGATATCTGAGTGTAAGCATTTCATACTGCTTCTGTATACTTATCCTCACAGCATTGATTTGTAGTAGTGCTTGTTTTCCGCACATGGGCCCTATGGAGACAGGACAAGACATTTTTTTGGATGATTATTGGATTGGCCAATGTCTGTGCTATCCCGGTTGTATATTCATCTTACAAAGCGAATAAGCGGGTCAAATGTAAGACGATTGGCCATTTTATCATTGGAGTTGATACTTCCACGATCATTGCACAGTCGGCCCGAGCCCATTCCCACACCTGCAAGCCTGCTGAGAAGACAGAGCTGCTGACTCCATATTATATATCGATTTTATTATGGTAATACTATTTGAGTCAGGTATGTATCTTGATGATTTTTTCCAACAACCTTGCTCAGGTCACATTTTTCTTCATCAAGCTATCTTGGGGTTAACTGTTTACAAGGGCTGGGGAATCTGTGCGTTCCCGTAGGGTTATAGCACTTCATGTGTCTCATGACCTGGCTACAGTGCGATTTAATAATCACACCAGCAACCTGGTTACGACCTTGTACCGAGATGGTGAGCCTCTGGAGTGTATCCCACCATCAATCATGTTTCTAACTCGATTTCACTGATATTTCAGGTATATTATTTTACCTATACTTAATCCGTATGTTCCAACGATTCCTCTCCATTTGGGACCATCCAGGGGGGCACTGATGAACAAACTAGTCACATCTCTTATCAACATTATTTCCTGTGTGATGGTATGTTTTATTTTAC
>QLPI01003705.1:0-12024 GCA_003314275.1 Chroogomphus rutilus | reverse complement strand
TATGGGGGCGACACAGGAAGTGGGCAGTTGATAGGCCCGGAATTAGTACACCCTATGTTACCGTATTCCATCGTGTTGAAAGATCCTTGTTCGGCCTCGGGCAAAGGAAGGGTCAGTGCACCGAGCTCAGAGGTGCCATCCAGTCGGATCAGGCTGGAGGAGTGAGGGCTAACGGGTTCCATGTCGATCGGGGATGCTTCTTCGGCGTCAGGGGTGGTGGCTGGGTCCACAGAAAGAGTGGCCTGTGCGCGACGACGGAGATATGCGACGAAAGCGAAGAGAGCAAGGACACCGGTTATGACAACGGAACTGTAGCTGTGAAGGATTGATTAGCTGTGAAGAAGGCAAAAAAGTGTTGAGCACTCACCGAATACTTCTGGTATTGCACATTTCTTCCGACACAAAGGTGTAGACTGAGGCCGGGATATATTTAAGGAGGTGGTCAAGTTCACCTGGGTTTGCTTCTTGTCCAAGGAGCAGCTTGATAACCGTCTTGAAAGTGACCATGTGTCCTTTATCGGCGACAACATGACCGCAGCTTGAACAAAACATGAGAATGTGCCAAAACGAGCAGGGGAAGAGGATACTTACATCGTGTTTCCATTGCAAGTAGTAGACACAATATGTGCGGACATGGAAGATGGGAGGAGAGCCAGAAACCTATGTGCCGAGTTCCTCGAGACGTTAGGGACGAGAATCGTTTCGAGAACGATTCTCAGGTCTGAAATGATGCCAGTGGAAGGAGGAGCAGGGACAGGGAGACGGGGGGCCACGAAGAATAGCCTCTCGAAGAGGCTGACAAGATTGCCTACGATGGGGGAGGATGGCAGGATATCGAGTAACATACGGGCCGAGTTCCTAGAGACGTTGCGGACGAGAATCGTTTTGAGGACGATCCTTAACTCTGAAACAAGGCCGGTGCAGCGAGGAGCAAGGGCAGAGAGACTGGGGGCCACGAACGATAGCCTCTCGAAGAGGCCGACAATATTCCCTACGATGAGGGATAACATCAAGTTGCTGTTGTAAACGTTTGCTTTCGGTGTGTGATGGGGGTAAGAACAAAGTCCTTGTCGGAAGTCGATGGGAGGTCTGAGATTATATACCAAGAAGACCAGGGGTCGCTCGCATAGGTAATCCATTCTACTATTACGATCTAATTTAAGTTCATCATCACTACATTCCAAAAGGGGTTATGGGTGCCACACCAAAACAATGGTAGTTTGTCCAAACTGGGGAATAGCTTCGAATTTGAACTTCTTCCACGGACGCACTGTGCACACAAACTATGGCAAATACCTGCGTTCAAGAGACGATATCACCATTCGAAAGACATTCCAGTTCCACAGATGGTGCGGGACAGCGATATCTAGCCTATCATTGCAAATGATTTGAAAATCATACTTCTATTACGTCGGTTAATTCGATTGATCATGCGCACCCAAGGTTTGCATGCCGCATTCCTCCGATATTTCCGATCTTCTTACGATTATACAGAAAGTTCAAAAACCGTAGCAGATTACCCATGATAGTTTCAAATCAAGTGGAAATAATACAAAAAAAAGGATAATAGATTAGTTTATTCTCTCAGACCACAACTGTGTTCTTTCTAGCATCATGTATCCCGACTTTGCTTATGTGTTCCACGGGATGGTAATACAAAGATGCCTGTTCGGAATTCTTGACCAGTCACAAGGAATCTTTAGAGGAAGGGGTGAATCGTCAACTATCAAATATCTCAAATATTTTAACTATTAGACCAATTAAAAAATGATTCATTATTCTATTAATTAAATCGGAAACGGGCAGGCTCGTCTTTAGCAACTGGGTTTTTGTGTTCCCACTTTTTTTAAGATAGTACAAAGACAAACCAGTTCGGAATTTTTGAAAAGACGCGTAGAGAGGTGAATCGTATCAAATGTCAAATGTCCAAATGTCCAAATGTCAACGTCAACACGTCAGCTTGTACCCGCGTGTGCTCTACGACGCTCAGAAGCAAGGTAGAAACAAGTGAACAGAATAAATAGCAATTACAAAGTAGTGAGTGAACGGGAGATACAGGAAGAATACTTTGCAGATAGCTTTGAACTGCAAGTACTACTGAAGACCGATTACGAGAAAAAAAATCGGGTTTCTTTCTCCTCTCCCTAGCTTCGGTTCGTTCATGTCTTTCTTTTCCTATCATTATTGTTGGTTTTATTTAATCATTTTATTTTGTTTCATTATATCGCCCTTAGATCTGCTATTGTAGTCTATCTCGCCCCTGCGAGAAGCCCAAAACCGGGATGTTCTTCATCCATTTCACATTTCGGAATCAGTGCATGACACAGGTGGAAAACTGCCCGGTCATTCTGGCTTTAACAGACAAAAAAGCATAATTCCGACGATTGCTAAAACATAAGAAACACTGGGAATTCCAGCATCGACTTGACCATCTCCCATCCCATCCTTGACCAAGTTTCCCTTGATCACGATAACAGACGTCATTATTTTGAGAATAACACTTCTTCCATTTATCAACTGTGTTTTGAAGATATATGAATCCCGCCATCCATTGTACCATCGAAACACCCAGCTTGTTAGCAGGGTTAAGTCCATGTAAACCTGATCAGATGCCCCATCCAGTGATCCCCACAACCATCCTCTACACACATCGTCCCTCCGAATGATATGCATCCTCTCATTAACAGGGACAGGAATCCGGCTACTTTAAAGAACAATGTCACCATCTGGCACCTTGGGACCTTACAACACAGGCAACGTCTCGGAATGGAACACGGCACTCAATAAGGGAACTGTTTTTGGTGATTGATTATACTTGATTGCTCTGTGCCTATAATGGAGTGTGTGCAGATCGACCTCTCTATTCGCTAACCATTCTCCCTAGTCGCGATATGCCTTCAAATCACCTAACGTTTACCTGAACTTTTGACTTTGGTGTAATTTTACCCTCAGGCGTTTGAAGTGCTCAGTATTCTGAGTCTTCCAAACATGATGTATTCTAGTAAAAGGGTGACTCGGTGACACTACGCTGAACCCGGAGGCAAGACCTGATAAGTTATAAAATTCCTCAGAGAGTTCGCTGTTCGCTTTTATTGTTGCTCGCACGGTTGGCGCATATCTTCACTAATTATGCATACGTACCTGAGACGACACTCCGTTCACTGTCTCTCGACTTACTGGTAAATGAGGACGTCACCTCAGTGTGCTGCTGTACTTACTAGTCGTTGTATTTGTTATTCAGTTTGTTTTGTTGCTTCTGCGGTTGCGTGTCACGGGAATGAAGCAGGAAGGATGATATCTGAAAACTTTCTCATGCTCTTGCCACCACCACGAAAAGAATGTGTAGCTTAGACCCGCGTAAACATCTATAATGCCACCTGGATACACCTCAAGAGCACTACAGGCCATCCCAGGATAGAAAATTACAATCATCGATGGCGAATAATGCGTCGGCCAGTTGAGAATGAGGCAGCGCCAATCCTTGCAGCCCAGGGAGACCCATGAGGGCGCTGATCCTATCACAACCAAAGGCTCAACTTTAGTGGCCATGATCAGTAGAGGGAATCCATGAATGGCCCAGGAGAGGCCACCCCCGCGGGAGGAAAAAAGGGCGGAGGAGCCGGATGTCCAAAGGACCCGTGGCAAAGCTGCAATAGCAGAGCCCCTGTCACGGGCAGAAACAGAGAGGATGCCGGGGCAGATGATAACAGATCCAGATGGAGGTAAGGTTTATTTAGAGCAGATTATGCTGACAGTTCCCAGGGAGCCATGGACCATAGAGTCAATAGCAATGGCTTTGTTGCAGATCACACAGCTACGAAGGGTGCCGCTCCAGGAGGCTATCTTATTGATCAATAAAACTGTGGCTGAGGCTATGGATAGGTTGACCCTATGCATCATCATGGAGGCTACAGCGGCAGTAATAGAGGATATCAAAGCCCATCCATTTCAGTTTCCGCCTCGGCATCCCAGCTCTCTGACTCCACGACGAGCTACAATGCTGTTGCAAAGGGCACCATATCTCAACAAGCATCGCTGAATGTGACAGCTACCGAGGCCACGCCGACCCCCCTGTACATATGAGTCAAGGCCAAGGAGGGCATTAGATCATGATAGGTCCTGATAGATGCAAAGGAGCCAAGCAAGCAGGTTCTCCAAGGCATTTACAATGTGGGACTGGTAAGGAAGGCCAATGAGGTAATAGCTAGCATAGATGACACAGGATCATATCGAGTGGCCAGAGCCAGATGCCTGGCCAATGGGGGCATCCTTCTAGAACTGGTTACTGAAGCTACTGTATGTTGGCTGAATTCAGCAGCTGTCAGGATACACTTCCTCAAAGCCTTTGCACCAGATGGCAGGATTAAGAGCCGCACCTACCCCCTAGTAATACAATTTATCTCACTCCACTTCATTCCAGGACAAAATGCAGAGATGAGAGAGATCGATGATACTAATGGGTTTACTCTAGGATCCATCAGCGAGGCCCATTAGCTCAAGCTGGTAAGCCAAAGGTTGAAGGTTTCACTCTATCATGAGACTGATTCAGTCTTGCTTGAAAAGGAAATTCATTGTTTGACTTTAGTTTTTCACTTTTTTGGCCTTGATAATACATTACAAACTCCGCCGTGTAATAGGAAACTAGAGCTCAACTTAACGTCGAAGGATGTCTTTTGACGGTGTCTGCAGTACTTATATAAATTGGTCGTCTTTTGCGGTGTAGGTTGTAACTGCTCAGGTACTTGGCACCCATATCTCATAGTTCGATTATATATTCGATTTTCATGGGTAACATGGACATAGAGACATGATACACATGGAGGAGTGGCAAATAGCTCAGGATGCCACCTGCCACGAGGGCGAGCAAGGAAGCCAAGGAATAAGAGAAACCAGAACAAAAAATATGTGTTCTAGATGGTGGTTTCGTATGGTACCGGAACGATCGTCATCGGAGCATTGTCTGTAGTCGAAACAAGGTGCGCTTCACGGGGTAGAGCGGGTACACGCTTCAGTGTAACACGTTCTGATTGAGAGAATTAACAAAACTTTAACAAAATGAAGCAAAAGCCATCAACGCACCTCCCCTTTCCTTTGCCTCACGGTGCTTGCGTGAGTTTTCAGCAACACGGTCAAGGAATTCCTGACGACATTTCGAGTGCCGGACCTGAAAACGAAAGTTGGATACATCAAGTGAGAAACATATAATGGGAGGCAATGATTGGACGACCAAAAGATTGGGCACGTACATGTTCAACACGGAGGTTCACCCGCTTTGCCATGTAGCGGTTTCCGACCACCTTGTGCACAAGAACAGTAACAGCGCTAGGTGTGACGTTCGTGATGATACCGGTCCGTCTGAAATGTGATGTTAATCAATTTTCTCCAAGATTCAGTTTCCACATGCGAAACAAATCAAGCGTAGAATTACAAAACCAGTGTACGATAGAAGTGCAACGTACCCATGATAGTACTTGTGCGGCATACCCTTCTGCTGGGCGGCATTAGCCTTGATGTCAACAATATCCCCTACTTTGTATGTTACAAAGTAAGTCGACAACTTGACGGCACCATGTTCTGAAAGGTTAAATTAACAAGGAAGGTTCTTCCACGAAAAATGACAATGCATACCCTTGAACCCCCTCTTGAACATGTGCCGTGTGCGGGCGCGGTAACCGAATGAGTGAGGCATGTTGAACTAGTAGGACTTGAGTTGAAAAGTTGGTATTGAGGGCTCGACGGCTTTTGGTTAAGGTGTGGGAATTATCGAGCGGAGCCTACCAAAGTTTAATCGCAAAACTGTAACGTACCACTTTCAAACTGCGACAACACCTCTCGCCCTAGGAGGCACAATCACTAAAAGGTAAAAAAGTACCACTTGCCCAAAATGCCCAGGTTCGTTTTTTTTGTCTCTTAAGTGTTGCTGGGATCCTTTCTGACCACGCACAGGGCCCCGAGAAATCATAGCAAGACGTGTGTTAATCATCCGTGTCACGACCGACTCTCATAGCTGACGGTGGTTCTTCTGTGCAGTTACAAGGTCCCTAGGAGACCTTTCGAGAGTGCTCGGTTGGATGCTGAGCTCAAGGTGTGTCATTTCTACATGAGCACAAGCAACCTTGCCGTTGGCTAAAGTTACTACTACTGTAGCTCGCCGGGGAATACGGTCTCCGTAACAAGCGTGAGATCTGGCGTATTGCCCTAATCTTGTCCAAAATTCGTCGTGCCGCTCGTGAATTGCTCAAGCTAGACGACAAGGATCCAAAGCGACTTTTCGAAGGTGGGTACCCTCTATCATGTTTATCTGTCATCGTCCAATCCGATGCCAGGCAACGCCCTCATCCGTCGGCTTGTGCGTATCGGTGTACTGGACGAGACGCGCATGCGACTTGATTACGTGCTTGCGCTCAAAATCGAGGACTTCTTGGAGAGAAGGTTGCAAACCCAGGTTTGTCAATTATTTGTATGCAGTGTCAACCACGCTACTTAACAACGTAATTTTCAGGTTTTCAAATCAGGATTGGCCAAGTCGATTCATCACGCACGAGTGCTGATCAAACAAAGACACATTCGGTACGTTTAGACCATGTTTCTATATCTTGTCTGCCCGTACAATGTACGATGTAATGTCTTGCAACAGGGTTGGCAAGCAGATCGTCGATGTTCCATCGTTCGTCGTTCGTCTCGACTCACAAAAGGTATGCACAAACTTTTGAACATGTTGGCTATAAAATTAGTGACCTTGTCAAACCTTTTAAGCATATTGACTTCGCCCTGACCTCTCCTCTGGGTGGAGGCCGCCCTGGTCGTGTGAAGCGTAAGCGTGCTGCTGCTGCCGCCAACAAAGAAGCTGGCGGAGACGAGGAAGAAGAGGAGTGAAGAGGAGTAAATTCTATGGCAAGATAGGTTGTGTTGATTTACCATGGCATATTATATGACCCAAATGCGCTCATTTACAAATATGATATGCTTCTTCTTCTTCTGTCGACATATTACAGCGTGAATAACTAGAAACTCAATATAGTAGTTCTCGACACTGAGTCTCATATTCACTAAGGAGAAATGTATTCCTTTACAGTTTCATTACGCCTATAAGGTGTTAATGCATAGAAAGATGGTCCTTTTAGTGTGGACTTTATTTTTTTGTAAATTAAGAGTGATATTTCATTGAAAGGTGAATTCAAAGAGACTATTTAAGACCACTGATCAATAGATCCAATGTTGAATAATGAATGTTTGTGATACTTCTTGTATTGTGTTCTGTGGACTTTTTTCAGAATGCTTCACATGGTTCTTATTAACTACACACCGTACTAGCTATAGGTGGATTGTTACCGAAAAAGCTCGGAGTCGGAGTCTACAGTTAAGTAGCCGACCCCCACCTTTACGGGCGCTACGGGCAATTGTGAATCATCACCAAGCAGAAGATAGGTATCTGGTAATCACCGTATACTCTTAGGCGTCTATGCAGTCTCGGGCCCTTTTATAATCACGCGTGTTCTATCGCTGTGATTGGAGTGCGATGCTTCGATTTCAGTTTTCTGTCGCGGTCATACTCGCTCTTAGTGGTGTCTGCAGTGCAACTCTGTTCTTTTGGCTATTCCCTCCAAGTGGCGGCAAGATAGAGCTTCCATTATATGATTCAGACGATGAGTTGGAGCCCATACTCTTCCGAGAAAGTGATCCCTTTGCTGTTACAACGCCTGATGATTTCATAGATGGCACACCCATTGATGAAGAGAAGTTTTGGGTCAAGGTGAGATACCATCGTGTTTTTAGAATGGCATAAGAATTAGTTGCTCCAACCCTAATGGTTTAAATGAAACGACGTTGAGGGTTAGCTTGTCACCCAATGTCTAACCTGATATCTACTTACAGGCGCGCATAAGGAAGTTAATCCTTGTCGCAATTTTCGCGGCGATTGTTGCAGTAGAAGCCACCGCGTTTGGATACTCCTTAACGTCGCGAGCTTCAGAGGAATCATTATCGGTTTTCCTTCGAATTCTCTTCAACGTCTATGGCATGATTCTGACAATATTCACCGTTCGAGACGTAGAGGTTCCTCATCATTGGGCAACTGTTGTTCATCTGTCTACTTTGAGTGCACTCGCCTTCATACTGTCTTTTGCGACGTCTGTTCTTCACGAGACCGATAATACGCAAATGCCGCTTGTGGAAGCTTCTGATGACTCACGTTTGTTGGTGGGATTATGGTACACGGATCTTCTTTTGACCTTCTCCGCCGTGATGATGTCGTGCACTACTCCCAGAGGACCCAGGTTGCACTTTCCATCCGAAGCGATATATACCGAGAAGACTCTAGAGACATCTACAACACATGCAGATGACAATGACAACGTATGTGGAATCTCGGGTAAGCAACTTTCCTAGTCATGGTAGTAAAGTAGGCTGATGGTGGATTTCAGACGGAACCGTGTTCGACTTTCTTCTCTTCTCATACACTACCAAAGTGATCATGCTTTGTGCAACTTCCGAGTCCTTGGAAATAGGGGACTTGCCAATCGTCGCTGCCAACATGCGTGCGACGACGTTGTACTACCGGATGTGTATGGCGATGCGACGAGTGAAACTTGGACCTTTGATGATCATTCCTACCTTCGTATTCGGGGAAAGGCGCAGCTGGAAATGGGATCCTAAACCCGGACCCGGACGGACACTCATCTTTAGATTAGCAACGGTCAACATCATCCCATTGACAGCCCTGCTTTCGCTGGCTGTCGTCACAGCCTTCCTTCACTATGCACCCATGTTTTTTCTGCAAAATCTTGTAAAATTTCTAGAAGTGAGCCCTTCTGGTGAGGTCCAAGACATTGGGTGGGGATGGGTGTGTTTTGCTGGCCTCTGGTGGTCGAACGCCCTCGGCTGCTTAAGTGCATCGTATTATTATTTTCAACAAGTCATATCAACTGACCCATAATGTGTCATAGTAACGGGTCAACTTGTAGGCTACCTCTGTTGTTGCTTTTGACCATCTTTACTTAGAAAATAACTTAAGTGGAGTCTTGGCACGACTACCCTCCAAGTGAGACTTTACTCATTGTGTACCGTGAACTCCCTAAGTTATTTTACAGGTTAGGATACGAGTCCAGCTTAACTCGATCCTCTTTGCCAAAACCTTGGTCCGCAAAGACGTGGCATCCACTTTACCATCAGAAGCCACTGATGGACAAGGTCAGTGCTCCAATGATGCAGATGTGTTTTCGTCGTTGACCACTTGTCAGCAGTCGAAATACTCAAGGACAAGGAAGAAGAAGAATTTTCAAGCAAAGCGCAGATTATTACTCTCATGACAACAGATGTCGACCGTGTTAGCCGATTTTCGTGGTACCTCTTTGCCCTCGTTGGTATGCGACTGCGTTATACTCTTCATAGATGATGCTTATGATGTTATAGACTCTCCCATTGAGATCTTTATTGCCTCATACTTCTTGTACAACTTGCTTGGTAAGTAGCGGCATTGATACATCCCGGCACACTGCCAGAATCTTGTGTAGGTGTATCATGTTTCATTGGACTTGCTGTCACTTGCCTCTTCATGCCCATGATACATTGGGCTGGTAAAGTTGTAGTCGTTGCGCAGGAGAGTCTTATGAATGCCCGAGACGAACGTGTATCACTTATGAATGAGCTTCTGGGTGCCATTCACGTGTTAAAGGTGGGCGTAAAGTTTTGGGGAGTGTATGGATACCTCATATTCTGGATTACAGCTCATGGCGTGGGAGCGGAGTTTTGAGAAGAAGGTTCTCAAAATCCGGGAAAAGGAGCTTCGCTTTCAACGAACAAATTATGCCATCGAGGTATGCACGTTGGAAGGTCCTGGTTCTGATAACTATTAATAATAATGAACCAGACTATTTTGTTTATTATCTGGTAAGAACTTAATTTATATATACTCTTACTTAATTTACGATCATAAGCTGATTCGTTTGTGAACAGGAATGCCCTGCCGGTCTTCGTAACACTCTTTTCATTCTGGCATTTTGCGGTCTTAAGGGGTCAAACGTTGACTCCATCGATTGCTTTTACTTCGGTACATCACAGTTTCTTTCTTTTTTTTTGCCTCGTTCTTTTTACCAACTATGGCTATAAACTGACAATGCACCCTAGATCGCAGGTGAATCTTCCATTTGGTTATGTCTCCTAGGTCATGTTGCTCATGAATGTACATTTTATTAGTCTTCACTAAACTGAATTTTGCCCTCAACTCATTGCTGGAAGCGTTTATCAGTATGATCCAGGTCAGGAACAAGTGTAAACTCTGCGTGTGTGTGATGGACTTATCAATGTTTTGTCGTCAGTCATTTGTGTCAGTGTGCAGGATTGAGAGGTATCTGGCATCAGCAGAGGTGACAGCAGTACCCCCGCTCGAGTCTCAGGATATCGCTATCGCCTTTAATAATGCCACTGTCACATGGCCACAAGACAAAACAGACCGGAGCAGCAGTGAATCCAACACCTCAACTCCCAGACACAAGTTTTTGCTAATTGACCTAACTCTGAATTTTCCTATTGGAGAAATGTCTTTAATCTGTGGAAAAGTACGTGATCATTTTCCTTCGTGTCCATTGCCAAGATATCGATGTCAGGACTCACTCTATTCTGCGTTCTTAGCCGGGCTCTGGGAAGACACTCCTTCTTTTATGTAAAGTTTGCTTACTCTCCCGTTTGATTCTACTGATCACTTCATTTTCAGCCCTTCTGGGAGAAGCTGACATTTTAAGCGGTCAAGTTCGTTGTCCCCGATCGCCACCGGACGCGATTGCCTCATTCGCAGGCCATAATATTCCTCTGGAAGACTGGGTTGTACCAGGGCTTTGTGCGTACGTTCCGCAAGCACCTTGGTTGCGCAATGCATCCATCCGAGGTAAAAATATCACCGTCTAGAGTCATATGACCATTTACCAGATTACAAAATAATTTTTTTTAGAAAATATTTTGTTCAATTCGCCATATGTGGAACAAAGATATAAAAAGACTCTCGAAGTATAGCCTCATTTTTTCGAATATATATACTATCACTGGCAGTACTGAGGTTTTGGAATAGGTCTGTGCACTCGTTGGCGATCTCACCATTCTAGAGGATGGTGATGAATCCGAGATTGGCGAAAGGGGAGTCAACCTATCCGGTGGTCAAAAAGCACTCGGTAACTCTCGAACGAAATTCGCCTCCGTCTACTGCACACTAATTTTTTTTATCACAAAGTGTCCCTCGCTCGTGCTGTATACTCTAGGGCTTCAGTGCTGTTTTTGGATGATGTCCTGTCCGCCGTCGATGCCCATACAGCTCATCACCTCTATGAAAAATGCCTTCAAGGGGAATTGCTTCTAGGTCGAACAGTGATTCTAGTGTCTCATCATGTTCAACTCTGCGCTCCGGGTGCAAGTTATGTGGTGGCCTTAGATAATGGTCGGGTTGTTTTCGCAGGAGATAATCAAGCCTTCCAAATTTCAGGAGTTATGGACGATGGCCTTGTTCAGTCTGATAATTCAGATACGAGACAACCCTCGAATGTAATGCCACAAGTGCAGGAGAGTCAAATGTCAAGAGTTCTAGTCGAAGACATCGATCCGATATTTGAATCGATTTCTACTGCGGTCCAAGGTTCTGAAGATGAGTCAAAAACATCAGAGAAGAAAAAACGGGGACCAAGGAAAATTATTGAGGAAGAGAAGAGGGCAGTGGGAATAATTAATAGGGAAATCTGGAAAACATACATTTTAGCGTGCGGCGGACGTATTTACTGGTCTTTCTTTGTTGTCGTTATGGCCCTGGCAGCGATTTCTCCGGTCCTAGGGAATGGGTGGCTCAAGTCAGTGTTTCAGTCATTTTTGTGCTATACTCCTAAGTATCCTGGTACAGGATTTGGACCGATGCTGTTGATAAAGGGCAGGTCACCAGGAGCACCTCCTTGTATATCGGTATCTATGCAGGCGTAAGTTATTGGCTATGTTGACCCCACCATACATTTGATATCGTTTGTATAACAGATGACTACTGTTGGTATG
>QLPI01003699.1:0-17986 GCA_003314275.1 Chroogomphus rutilus | reverse complement strand
TTCCTCATTCTGGGTATCGACTAGGCTTAGGCCCTTCTACCTTCTCCTCCTCTGTTAAGTCCACTACTCGGGCTGGCATCATCGGCATCCTCCCAAGTATCCCGTCTGTTGCAAATCAGTGGCATGCATGGAGAGTAGGGCGTAACGCATGAGTATGTTGAAGCCAAAGCCACTACTTCCAGCCTGCAGGACTTGGCCGTTCCCGTCCAACATCTCGGCATTCCTGAAGCTTGACAAAATCATATGACATATATAAAAGGTTCAAATGGTACAAACAAGCATCAACAACTCCAGAATTTCAACCACATTCTTCCATGAGGTCTCTCTCTGTTGATAAACTCAACATAGACTTACAGTGACTCAAAAAATTGTCCCAATGTTTTTGTTGGGGAATGGGGAATTCTCCAATAGTTTGAAGGGTCATCAAGTCAGGATTAGTATCATGGATTCCAAACCTCTCTCACTCAGAAAATAATCCAACAAATCAGTCTTAAAATTGACTACCAAAAAAATATAATAAAATTTGGCTGGCCATTTAAGAGTGAATTATTCAAGGTAATTAACTCTTAAACCATCAAGCTCTTCAAGCCCAAGGAAATACTTCAAAAACACTTATATTTTTCGCTTATTTCATCTGGACCCACAAGGACCCACAGCCAGGTGCCAAACACTTATACATGGAAAATGGCGTCAAACTGCTGGCGCAAGCTCTCAAGATTAATTTGTACAACAAAATTCTGGGCTTAAGTAATAGCTATTACATTAGGTCAGCCCAGAAGCTCGGCTCAATTACTATTAATATTTCATGACTTGACCAGTCACAAGACTACTAGCCGTGGGAATATTCTTTACTTTTTATTATTAGTGACTACAAGGGTGACACAGTGACTTCCAGGGGATTCCAGGACCTTCCATCCCTTTCCATAACATTCCATTAATTTCCAGAAGGTCTTGCCTTGTTAGGGAGTTACATAATCAGCTTAGAATTAGTATATATAGAGGCTAGTTCTGTAGCGTAAAAGTAGCTTAACTATCAATCTTACTTTCACCCATAATCCACCGGATTATCTTGTGCAGCAAGCACTCGTAGGTACATTGGTCCGAAGACCAGTGTCAAATCAACAGGTCCGAAGACTTGTTGACAGAGGTTTATTCCGAAGAGTAAATCTCAAACCCTTCTACCGAAGTGGAAGGTTTCTTGGACAAAAACATAAAGGTATGCAAAAACATAGTAAAAGAACTAAATCAGATTTATAGAACATCCATGGAAATAATCCTAGGCAAGGGTAGAATAATAGTTCACGAACATAAACTATTATTCCTACACGTAATTGACAAGGTACCTGCCAAGGCCCCCTCTAAACAATTCTTTTTGGACATCAACCCAGACAAGCATTCACTTGCTGTCATCTCATCAGAGAACTTGATTAGGCTTTCATCCCACCAAAGTTTTGTCATGGTTCTTGGGTTACCTCTTTTACGGTTCCAAAACAGTGGTGGACATTCTGAGAATTGACAGGTTTATCACTTGATCAATTACTCTTGTTTAGTCTTCATCACAAAACCCATAACTCAAGGAGGTTATATTCAAAGACCCATTAATAACTCTACACCACCTACACCTCCTCACTACCTAAACCCATACCCTTCTCCCAACCGACCCAATCCACGACTTGAAGTCTACAAGCTCCGTGAAGGACTCAAGTTTCCCTCCAGCATGTCATCAACCATGCAAGAGACACCTATCTTCCACCCCTCATCCAGTGGCAGGTTGTCCCCAATGAAAAGATCATCACCACTGGTTAGCCTTCATTTAACACCAGAAGAAGTGCTGGACGAACCTTTGCCCTGGAATGAGATGGGACCCATCTCTGCCGGTTCTCCCATCCAGCTTCTCACTCTTGTACATTGTGAAAGGCAACAAATTCCCACAGTAATGTGCTCTTCCAACTGGGCCAAAAGGCCACTATGCCAGGTTATCTGGCATTAGTCTGTGGGAACTATTTAAACAGTAACTTGTTATATGTATTCACCAACCATTGCAATGGTATGTAACAGTACCTTCCCCTTAGGTACGGAGCCCTCGAGGTGCCACAGTGATGATATCTTAACAGGTTTTCCAGGCCTGTCTGTGGCTCCCCCCAAGCACTCTAATTACTGTTTGACATAGCAGACCCCCATGATGTCATGGACCATCATGTAAGCCAGGGTTCCTGGGGTCCAAGTGATTGCAACAACCCTCTAAATTATTACGCACACAGGGATTTGAACCACTGACCTTTGGTTAACCTGGCATACTGTGAAAGGCAACAAATTCCCACAGTAATGTGCTCTTCCAACTGGGCCAAAAGGCCACTATGCCAGGTTATCTGGCATTAGTCTGTGGGCACTATTTAAACGGTAACTTGTTACATGTATTCACCAACCATTGCAATGGTATGTAACATATATCCCTATGATGTGGAGCTCCTAACTACTGGAAGGAGAAAGCATATTAAGAAGCAACATAAGATCTGGCACAGAAGGAATGATTTATTGTGCATAGCTGAATTGCTTCTAAACAGAGAGAACATACCTGTATACAGGACCCTTTCCCCATGTGCGGATGGATTGTTCAAAGAAGAACAGAACTTACTTGACCGACTCTTGAAGCCCAAGGTTGTCTGCCTTGCAAGTTGAAACAAGATTGGATATAGATTTGACCCATATACCTATGAGTCAGTACTCACAGCATTTAGGAAGATTGAAGAAAAGAGGAAACCTACCTTGGATAACCTTTCCATTCAACCTCCCTTAGTACCAAATCTCCCAAACAACTGGCCTACAGACACTATATGGGACCTGTCTCACATAGAAGTATTGTGTGCAGCCTACAGAGAAGATGCTGAGAACTTCTTAGCGTTCTATTGGGATATTGTAGCCAAGGAGAAAGGAACTTATAGACCTTCTGAAGACAATGAGGTTGCCCCGTATTTGCCTCCACTGCCCGAAGGAGCTGAAGATAATGAAACCTTTCACATCAGATATACGGTGGTGCAAAAGGTTTACACATAAAAGTTGTGTGTGGACCGAGTCTTTGACAGAACAAGAAGTCAGAGACTACTTCAGTCTGATGAACCCACTGATGACATACCTGAGTCCACCCATAAGAGATGCATACATACGCCTAAACCACGAAGGCTGTTAGACCTTGAGGAACCGGCACTTGAGGAGCTGGCTGAGGAAATGTTTGAAAAAAGACGCACCTCAGGTCCTTATGACCTAGAACATAGAAAAAGACGCGTTAGAGAATTGCCATACATGCAGGATCTGACAGGACTTACCATCTCTAAAGGATTTGAAGAACTTTTTCAGCCATCAATACATGGGAGAAGAAAAACCATGTTCAGTATTCCTGAGACCATAGAATCTAAAACCAGCACACTTACCCAAGTCGCTGTACTCACTGGAGATGATCCCAATCCTAATCCTACACTCGCCGATGACGGATCAAGTCTAGCACCCTCACCTACTCCACCGGCCGTTAGGTGCCTGCAATGAACATGGCCTTCTGGGAAATAAACGCGGCCTCCCAGGGACCCAGAACCACCTGGAGATGAGTCTCCAAGTGATAGCAATGAGGCACGAGGTCGTTTCCCACATAGACGTCAAGGGAGTAGTCCAGGAAGGGGGGATTTAGGAAGAGCACAGTTAGCATCAGTAAATAGGCAGCCAATGGAGGCTCACTTTGACACAAAAATGCATCCTGACACTATTCCAGAGTGGGATAGCAACCCAGACATCCTGGCCCAATGGATCCTAAAGATAAATCACCTGGCCAACCGCTCACCTACCGTTCACAAGCAGTTGGGAGAGATGATCCCCCTCCAGTTGCATAAGAACACGGAAAGATGGTTCTTCTCCTTACCTTTAAGCTATAGGAAGAGAGCATCAGTTAGCTGGGAGACAATGAGAGATATGATTGTGACATACTTTATGAATCGAGCATGGCTTGACCGCCAGAAAGCCCATGCAAATCACACATCATACCATGAGCCTGGACATGCTCATGAGAATTCGAGTGAGTACTTCATTAGGAAGGTGGAGCTGTTAAGACTAGTGCATAGAATGTCAGACAGCGAACTTATAATAGAAATTATAGCTGGTACACCTTCGTTCTGGCACACGGTCATTGATGCCTAGCATTGCTCCACCATCGTGGAGTTTCAGTCAGCGATCAAATACCATGAGGATTCACTGGCTTATGTACCTTTTGCCCCTCCAAACGATGTTGAATGCAGGTTATAGAACCTGGAGATGAGCACTACGTGAGGACATCGCTCGAATTTGGAAACTGCACATCGAAGTGCGTTACCAAATACGGGAGGCTTAGGTGCCCGGACTTATCGTGACTCACGGTCACATTTGGCTGGAGCCTCACTAGGGCTTCCACCTCCTAAGTTCCCAAAGGATGATAGTAATGTTTTAAAAAGAGCTACACCTGAGGAAAAGGGAGCCAGAGGATGCAAACACTGTGGGAGCAGAAAACATTGGGATAAAGAATGCAAACATGCATATTCTCAGCCTAATAAGAAATTCCACAAAATAAGTTCCAAGCTAGCTATAGGGGAAATAGAGGACATCCTAGCTCAAAACAAATATGACAGTATTTATGATCACTTGATCATGGAAGAAACTGATAAGATTATGAGCAACTTGGGCAGTAGGTTGGAGAATTTATAGAGCAATCTATGGAATATAACTCCTCAGTGTTGTCAACCACTGAGCATTTATTTAGAAAATACCTATGGAATATAACTACAAAGTAAATAAACGAAAATCAATTGTAAAATCATGTTTATTTATACAAATGGCTCACCTCCTCAGTGTTGTCAACCACTGAGGAGGAAGGCATACACGGGTGTTGTTTCACCCGTATATATCCTTGAGCCGACCCCTATACATCCTCTTCAGTATGGGGCCAACCTCCCAGTCCCTTCCCAGGGAGCTGGCCATGCGTGTCATGCAGTGCATGTATAAGCGCTCGTGAGTATAGTACAAAATACACAATAACTCTCTCAATATCGAGAGTAAAAATACAAGATTATAATCAAAAATTTTAGAATAGAAATGTGCACAGAATGACATTGAAATCGATATAAAAATACAATATATTGAGATTGGTCTCTCAGGGGTGAGATGCATGTTTGCACCCTACAGAAACTGACCTGGATGATGAACAAGCTCAAGTTTATCAGACAACTGCAGAAATTTCTGAAGAAATCCCTGACACACAGGAAACTCCAGGAGACCTCCCTGAAGCACACTGCAATGTCATAAAGCCCTTGATACACAAGCTAAAGGATATATCTGGGCTGGGGGGATCAAAAATTCACCCAGAATCATTTTCTTCTCCACCAACTTCTCCTCCTCCTGAACCTGACAATAAAAATTCCTTAAAATCACCTAAAAATCGCAGGGAAAAGAGGAAACTAATTAAAGAAGCTGGAAGAACTACTTCATTACTAGGGATATCCAAGATTGCCCACCTTGCCCCCAATGCATTGTTAAAACTGAAAAAACACATGTCCAGACCAGCTGGATGTGCCTTCCTGGGAACAAATGCCACTACCACCAAGGTATGGCTTGGGGAATATGGAAAAAACCAGCAGAATCTCATTTCTGACTCTGGGTCAGACATCACTCTAATCTCTCAAAGTGCTCTGTCAAAAATGGACAATCCACCCAAAGTCAAAACTGGACAAAAAATCAATTTGATTCAAGTCACTGGGACATCAAAAATATCTGGATATGTAAACTTGCCCATCATCTTTGAAACTGATAATGGACCAGTCCAGATTGATGTGGAAGCCTATATAGTTAAAGGAATGTCCACACCTGTGATCCTAGGAAATGACTTTGCAGATCAATATTCCATATCCATTGTCAGAGAGGAATCTTCCACTTATCTATTATTTGGGAATTCAGGGAGATGTACCATTATACAAAACTCTGTTGGAGCTACTTTACAAGGAGATGATGGACATACATTCAAAATTAGGACCATTCCCAATCTGCCATCACTTCTGGCCAAGTTCAAGGCTCACAGATGTGCCAAGGACTGGACAGCAAAAATGCGGGATGGAGGCTTTGGTGATATACGTGTCCTTCTTGGTGGCATGTCATCAAAGCAGCCACCTTCTCTCAAGGAAGTTGAAATAGATTCAGATTCAGATCAAGGGAGTATAACATTGGATACCACAGATAGGGAAGAAGATGACAAACCTATGGTTACCCAAGTTAATGGGCCAGAGCAAGAGGAGGATAACCTGGACAACATTCCTGACATTGTTCAGGACAATGTTGAAACTATCCCAAAGTGGACTCCATCACAACCATCACATACACTACCACCAAATCCTAACCTGTCAACCTATAAATTTCAGATCTTAAGCAAATTCTGTAGACAGAAAGGAAGGCAGGTGATGACTATATGGACCCAGGCTTTGAATACACACTTTGCACATGCCTCGAGCTAATAGGTAACTTCCTCCACATTTATCGCTTTAATAGATATCAAAGATAGATTGCAGCATCCAAGCAAGTGGCAAGCATTGCAGGCAAGAATCCAGAATGGATGGCAAGACGGCTATGTGAGTGGACACACAATTTCATCAGTGATCCAACAAACCTACCAAAACATGAATATGGGAAATTCAATTCAACAATTCTGGAGGCAGAATTCTTGACTCAAACATCAGAGCATCTCGAGAAATTTGTATTCCATCCCAGTCAGCAGTCTTAGTCCCAGTTAATGTATTTTTCCCGGGAAACTCTGAACATGTCTTTGTGGAAAAGATTATTGACTCCAATAAAGGCCCAGAAGATTGTTATGGAATTACAGACTCTATAATTTCTAGAGATAATCCCCAGCTTTATGTGTCCAATTTCTCCCAAGGACCAGTCATTATCCATCAAGGTCAATTGCTGGGTTATGCTTGGAATCCCACTTCCTAGTTAGAAATTTCCAAAGAAAGCCCAGAACAGGTTGAGAAATTGCAGAAACATGCTCACCTGATCAAGGCTGTCACTGAGAAGCTGGGAATTGAGAAGGAAAAGCGCATATATCCAGGCTCAGACAACCCTGAAGAAGAAACTGTGCCTGGAGGACCCAAGACCCAAGAATTACCTGCAGAAATTATTTCAACCACCCAATTGATCAATGAATTGGACTTCTCACCTGATCTGAGCTCTAGTCAGAGAAAGGACCTAGAAAAAATAGTTCTCAGAAACAAGGATGCCTTTGGACTTGATGGGTGCATAGGGAATTATGATGCCAGGGTCGAGATCAGTTTAAGGCCAGAGGCTAAGGAAATTTCCTTACCCCCTTACAATGCTTCCCCAGCAAAAAGGGAAATTATTGATAAGCAAATGGATACATGGATCAAGCTAGAAGTCATTGAACCATTCAAGAGCCCATGGGGATTCCCTGTCTTAATTGTTTACAGATCAGGGAAGCCAAGGATGTGCATTGACTACAGAAAACTCAGAAAACTCAATGAAAGAGTTATCCCTGATGAATTTCCATTTCCCAGACAGGATACCATCCTCCTGTTGAGGTGAAAAGAACAACCAGACTGGGGTTTGAACCCAGGGCTATAGCGTATATAGCTATGGTGTTAACCACTACACCATCTAGTCTACATGGGTAACCTTTCAGGTTGACTCCTTGAGTGAAGACATGTGTGTCTGTACAAGTTGAGTTCAGAGCCCTAGTAAGTTATCAGATTGCCAATACTACTCCATAGAGCTCTGTATGTATAATGCCTTTTTGGAAGACATTAATTAGAGATATGTATAGTATGTGGGATTAGACAATCTAACACCTCCAGGCTCTCACTGGATCCAATTGGCTGACTACCCTGGATGCTCTTTCAGGATTTACCCAATTGAAGATGGCTGATGAGGCCAAGAAAAAAACAGCATTTCGGACTCACAGAGGTCTTTACCAATTCAAGAGAATGCCCTTTGGTTACAGGAATGGTCCAGCCATTTTCCAAAGAGTGATGCAAAATGTCCTAGCCCTATACCTTTGGATTTTTGCCTTGGTTTACATTGATGACATTGTGATTTATTCAAAAACATTTGAAGATCACTTGAATCATCTGGATCAAGTATTCCATGCAGTCAGTGAATCCAGAATTATCTTATCTCTACCAAAATGTCATTTGGCATACCACTCACTCCTCTTCCTAGGACAGAAGGTGTCCAGACTTGGACTTTCAACTCACAAGGAAAAAGTGGATGCTATATTAGACTTAGACGAACCAAGAAATTTACATGAACTACAGACTTTCTTGGGAATGATGGTCTATTTTGCAGCATATATACCCTTTTATGCCTGGCTAGTGGCTCCCTTGTTTGAGCTGTTGAAAAAGGACACTAAATGGGAATGGGGAGAAACTCAGCAAGAAGCCTTTAGGCTGTCAAAGGAAGCACTGGTTAGCTCACCAGTTTGTGCATATGCTGTGCCAGGCCTGGGTTACAGGATTTATTCTGATGCCTGTGATGTGAGAATAGCAGCCATTTTGCAACAAGTTCAGCCCATCAAAATCCAAGACTTAAAAGGGACAAGGACTTACAAAAAACTATGGAAAGCCTACCAAGAAGGACTCCAAGTCCCTAGTCTAGTCATCCCAGTCAGCAAGGAAGAGAATCCACCTGAAGACATTACTTGGGACACAGATTTTGAAGAAACCACTGTCAAAGTGGAAAGGGTTATTGCATATTGGTCAAGGACACTTAAACCAGCTGAAAGAAACTACTCACCCACTGAAAGAGAAGCCCTAGCTCTGAGAGATGGACTGGTGAAGTTTCAACCTTACATTGAGGGAGAAAAGATCACTGCTGTGACAGACCATGCAGCATTAGTCTGGAGCAGGACTTTTCAAAATGTAAACAGGAGATTACTCACTTGGGGAACAGTATTTGCAGCTTACCCAGATCTCCAAGTAGTGCACAGGGCTGGAAGGGTACATTCAAATGTAGACCCTATCTCCCAACTCAGGAGAAGAGTGCAATACTAAGAAGGACCTGTGCAAGATGGGTCAGCACATACAATTCTTAATTCGGATCAAGAATTTCTTACAGATTTCTATAAGGAAATTTCTCCCCAATTTGAAGCCAGGACTCTTCAGCTAATGACCCAATTCGAAGAAGAGAATGAAAGGCTAGAAATCAGAACACTGAAGACTAATGTGGATGCTGAGACACACCAAAGAACACCTCCCATACCATTCCAAGCAGCCAAAACTTTTAACCTGGTTACTGCCATCCATCCTAAGGAAACCGGAGAGTTTGTATACGGATACAACTCAGATCCTTATTTTTCAAAGGTACAAACCAGGCTGAGGAAGGAGGCCAGCTGGAACAATGTTCAGCAACCATTATTTTCTGAGAGAGAAGATGGACTTATCTTCTTTGAAGATTGGAATGGAAACCTTAGGTTATGCGTTCCAAAGAGTCAGCAAGCAAGAATCATGAGCAAGACACATGACGAACCTGCAGAAGCTGCCCATACAGGGTATCATAGAACATACAACTGTTTGGCTGCCACCTACTACTGGCCACGGATGAGCAGAGACATCAAAAGATTTGTAGTTAGTTGTGATATATGTCAAAAGGCCAAATCCAAACACCATGTACCTATGGGACTGTTGCGGCCAATCCCAATACCTGAATGACCCTTTGAGGTAGTGACCATGGACTTCATCACTGAACTGCCGGTTAGCAATGGATATGATTGCCTCCTAGTAATCATAGACAAACTAATAATAAGGTAGAAGACAAATGGTTTCCGCTATAGTTACATGACTCAAATGTCACATTCCACCATTTCGCACAAGGATCTGGCAACATCAACAAAAAAATAATTCTAAGACCACAGATCAATGGCATAGAACTATATGTACATTGTCTTGGTTTTACTTTTTGAAAAAAATCATTATTGCAAATGTAGTATATCCAAACTTTCAAACATCTTCCCAAAATTCATAATCACATTTTTAAGCAGTCTGACACTGTTAATTTTTTTTTGGTCACAAAATTTTGCACTGACATAAGCACCCATATAAGGAAATATTCCATATATGGAAAGACATTCCCACAGATAAGGTAGATGACAAATGGATTCCACTAAGGTGTCAAGCTTCAGGAATGCTGAGAGGTCGAATGAGGAACAGCTAAGTCCTGCAGGCCAGGAGTAGTGGCTTTGGCTTCAATGTACTCGTGCGTTATACCCTACTTGCCGTGCATGCCACCGATTTGGGACAGAGGGAATACTCGGGGAGTGCCGAAGGTGCTGGCCCGAGTAGAGGACTTTACAGAGGAAGGAGAAGGTAAGGGGCCTAAGCCTAGTCGATACCCAGAATGAGGAAGTATGTACATGTATGTCCTACTTATATAGGTTCAAGAGGCGACATGTGGAATAAGGAATGTGGGACAATAAGGTATGCAGAGCATGTGGGGGTATTGTCCACAACGAGTAAAATTAGAATGAAGGAATGTAGATGGGGATATGATAATGAAAATAGAATAATAGGAATGTGGCCGAGGATAGGACAATAGGGAGTGCCAGACTATAAAACAATAGGGTTGTAGCCGAGGATAAAACAAGGACAGGATGTCCCGAGGTGAGGCAGGTTGAGGAATAAGGAGTGGATGGGGTAGGATTAATGGTTGGTAAATGAGATAAAGTGGATGAGGGATGGGGACGGGGAGTGTGGATAGTGTTTGTGCTGAGCCAAGACCGGCATACCAAGTGACTTGTATGCAGCTTGGACACTTGTGCATGGGCGTAGTCTGACTGCTTGGTTGGCATTGCCGAATTACCGGATGTTCGGTACATGTACTTGACATAAGGTCACATGACTCAGGTGTCATATCCACCATTTTGCACAAGGATCTGGCAACATGCCAGATACTATTCTAGCTGAGTTGGACAAGGCTCATATTGTATAGTGTAGTACAATCATTTTTTCCAAAAAAATTGCCATCTTCTATATGTCAAGTACATGTACCGGGTGTCCGGTAATTCGGCAGTGCCAACCAAGTAAATCGGACTACATCCACGCACAAGTTCAAGCTGCATGCAAGTTGCTTGGTATGCCAGTCTTGGCTCAGCACATACACCCTCTGTCTTCCCATCCCCATCTGTTGTCCACTCTTCCTCATTCCACCAACCATCAAACCTACCCCATCCATTCCTTATCCCTCGACCTGCTTCACTTCGGGACATTCTGTCCTTGTGTTATCCTCAGCTGTGGCCCCATTGTTTTATAGTCGGCCACTCCCTATTGTTCCATCTATGGCCACATCCCTATTATTCCATTTTTTATTGTTCTATCCCTGTTTACATTCATCCATTTTATTTTCTGATCATCATGGACAATACTCCCACATGCTCTGCATACCTTATTGTCCCACATTCCTTATTCCACATGTCGCCTCTTGAACCTATATAAGTAGGACATGCATGTACATATTTCCTCATTCTGGGTATCGACTAGGCTTAGGCCCTTCTACCTTTTCCTCCTCTGTTAAAGTCCTTGACTCAGGCCGGCATCATCAGCATCCTCCCGAGTACCTGTCTGCTGCAAATCGGTGGCACGCATGGCAGGTAGGGTGCAACGCACGAGTACTTTGAAGCCAATGCCACTGCTCCCAGCCTAAAGGACTTGGCCATTGTCCGCCCAACCTTCCGGCAGTCCCGAAGCTTGTCAGTTCCCGAAGCCTGACACTATAGCAGAATACTTTTTTTTTTCAAAAAATTTTACACTGTGACCATGACATCATCACATCACGTGACTATAGTAGAAACCATTTGTCTTCTACCTTACAAAGAAGTGGATGACTAATCACACCAGGCTGCAAATTCCACGTACAGAGAATTAGGTATCACATGTGTATCAAGGACCTATACCTGTGACATTTTGGCCTGTTCTACAAAATAATTTACTCTGCCACAACAAAAGCTTTTTTGCCCCCATAATATAGAGCAAAAATGTTCTCAAGACACTTCTTAGCTGTAATATAATTTTTTTTTTAATTTAAATCTACAAAATTTTGAGCTAAAATTGAGCTTGACTGAAATCTGTATCAAGGAAGTCTACTATACTGTATGGAAAAAAGATTTGATTGAAGATTGTTACTACAGTTTGGTTTTGTTATGACCCAGTCTCCCCAATTAAACCCATTTCAGTTCCCGCAACCATCCACACCCTTTCTGGGAGTTTTCCAACCATAATATCAGGAACAGTCCCCCAACCACCTTTCTATGATTCCTCTCTATAACCCAAGGTTCTGTAACCCCGAAAACCCGTGATTCCATAGCCAAGGTTCTGCCCTTGGGATAGGCATCTTGAGGGATTACTGCATACCTAGCTCCCTTGTTCTTCATTTTCTATTGACCCCTTGTATTTCCTCCCTCCCCTTGTCTTTTGACCAGACAGTAGAAAATACAAGGAGTAGTTACATGTATATAATCCCCAGTTGACTGGACTATTTGCTAGTATGAATGTCAACTTAATTTGCATCCTAAGTTTCCAACTTAGTCTCTTGCATGTTTCTGACTTAGTCTCTCACGTGTTTCCAACTTAGTCTCTCACACGTTTCTGACTTTCCAAAATTAGAGACAGAGGATCGAGGAGGGGGCAATACATAAGTTGAAGCCAAATCCCTCTGACTTTGAACACCCAAACAACTAATCAAACAAGTCTAACACTGTGACTGACCTTCACCCTAAGTCCCTGGTGCTTTCATCATCCACTTTCCGTCCCTTCTGTCCTTGCCCTCGACCTTACGACCTTCAACCCCCTACGTCCTTAGAACCTCGACCCCTCTATGGAACCCTTCAGAAACCTACAGAGCCTTTCCAGTAGTGTTATATGAAGCACCTGTGTTACGATGTAAAGGAATAACATAATCGTAATTAAACATAATATCTTCCAAAGATAAACAATGGTGAGGTTCAGAGTAGGGCACAGCTTTAACTTGTATGTTACACCCACCAGATCACACTGGTCCCTAATGTTGGAATAGCAAGACAGAAAGAAATAGCTTAGCAAAATCAAAGTCAATTATCTGACTGAAGACTGAACTACTGAATGTACAAGATCTTTATACTACTTTCAAATCTATGAGGAGTCGACTAGATTCCTATAATAGATAAGCAAGCCAAGGATCATGAAAAGTGAGAATGGAAATACTACATCCCAATCTTGATCTCCTCCATAACATTGAGGGGTGACGTGTCACCCTAATTCCCAATGGAGTTACCCTATAAGGAACATAATAGCAGATCGGATATAAGAGACAGAACGGAATTGTGAATAAATGAAAGTGGAGCAGAATGTAAATGAAAGGATATTAAACATAAATGAAGACAGAATGGAATTGCGAGCATATAGAGTTTGATGTAAATGAGTAGAGTGAATTGACAGGAGCATGTGATTCCAAGATGGATATACAAAGTGCATATAGTCTATAGGCTGAGGGTGTAATAGTTGAATAGGCAAGTGAGGGTGGAGTTGGGCTAAGCGGGCTGAAATGAATAGTCGGGTATGCAGGCATACGGTTCCTAACAGTATCCCCCCCTTATGGCTGAGTCCTATGAGGCTGTGGAAATGAAGTTCTAGAATGGTAGCCCCATTAGAGTTTGGAAATGTGAAAGTGTATAAGAGTGGCCATGAGGGAGTTTGGGGGGTAACCATCATCGATATTGTACATCAACCCCTCGTATATCTGCAAACTTATGGGTATGTACAGCTCGCCCATCACATCCTATATGAACAATCCTCGTCCTGTTGATATTCCTACCCCCTTGTCATCCACCATTGAACATACTAGGATGCAACTCAAAGAAGATGCACAGGGTGCAATTGACATGAGGGTGCCGTGGATTGAAGGCTTGCACTCAAAAAGTGCAAAGGTAAGTAAGCCTTCTTTTGCAATTTAATGTTTGCTTATCAAGTTGTTCCCTTTAGTATACTTGCCTTGAAGTGCAAGGCGACAACACCAACAACCTCATCATGTTCTATTGTGATGCGAGATTGGTCAAGGGGGACGAAAAAACTCCTTGGATCGAAAGTCACAGATCGGACGTGCCATGTGATCATTACGTCAAGTGTTGTAACACATGTCTGAGAAAGTGGGATGGTGAGTTGGATTTGGGCACATGTGTCTGGTGTAGTGAGTGAGGTGTTGGATGTTTAATAAATGTGTGAGTCAAGGGATGAGTAAGAAGAAAGGTAAAGGAAAGGGAAAGGTGAGAAGCAGTGAGGTTGAAGGAAGTCCGAGGAAGAAAAGGGCAAGGGAAGGTACACCTGAAGTTCATGATTCGGATGGGCCAGGACCTTCAAAAAGGGCAAGGATCCAGCCCAGGATGTGTACTCCCCACTTCCAGCCTGGGACCCCTACTCCCCAGCCTTCATCCCTCCCACCTCCTGAACTGCCCATTCCCTCACCACCTACAGTGGTACCGACACCACATATAACAGTGTCATCGCCTATGCCTCCACCCCCTCCACCACCTCCCCTTCCATATCCTACTCCATCACCACCACCTATGCCATTCCCTCCACCTCTTCCCTCACCGCCTCTCATGGTCATCCCCCCTCCTCCCCCCGTTGTCCCTGTGCCTCCCCAGTCATCACATTGACTGCTGCTCTGGTGGAGCTCAAGCAGTCCATGGACGATGGGAAGTGGCGGATAGCAGACATGAAAATGCTGAGCTGTGGGTGGCCAATGAGGAATTGCACACAAAGATAATGAATCTGTCATTGCAGATAGGTTATCAGAGGTCCACCAATGCAGACTTGGTGCAAGAGCCACCCAGGGTGTGGGGTACTTGGGAAAATTGGGTGTTGGGGTCTGAAAACCCAAAGAGTGCCTTGATGAGGCTGAGGATGGAGAAATAGATTTAGGATTGTAGAATATGAGTGGTTGACTTAATTGTATTTTTTTTGAACTGGACTTGAATGTGAATTTGAGTGAATGGTTCGGAATTGAGAGCTGAATTGGAATTAAGGAATGATGGATGGGAACTGAGAGTTGAACTTGAAAATGGAAAGGAGAAGCTGAATTGCAAGTTAGAATGAGTGGTTCAGAATTAGCTTTTTTTTTGAACTTGAAGACAGAAAGAACGGAACTGAAATGCGAAGAGTGATAATGAACGAAATGAGCAAGAGTGGACAGAAGAGAAATTGCGAGGTGCTTATGGAATGGGTAATGGTCCAGGTTTGGATGGATACAACTTGTGAAAGTCTTGAACGAGTTCTGAAGCATGGTTGAGTTCTGTTGCAAGGAGCCATGAAGTTTCTTCATCTGTGCTTTTGTATCTTGCCCAAGTTGCATGTCACACTTTGGTAGCCCCAATATCTTTGTGGTCAGACTAAGGTCAATCTAGGTCAAATCCTACTCAGAGTTTTTGTAATTAGCAATAGAAGATGAATAGCTTCCCTAATGTGAACACTCTATGACCAAACCTCTCAAAAAAATTGAGCAATCACTGATTAAGATTGTATGTATCAAAATTAATTAACTTTTAGATGAAAATAAATTCCTCCTGAATGCAATTCTTCTCCCTCCCTTATGTGGTTTGGCTTAAATGTTGCTTATATATAGTAGATTCTTTTTGCAAAACCCTGTATCACTGGAAAGAGAATAGACCTTGGAAAATCAATTGGTATCAAGGAGGTATCCTGTATCAAGGAAGTCTACTATACTGCACCCAACTCTCAAAGTAGCACCAATTCACCAAGGGTTTACCTCACAAGAAATATCTAAGAGCCACTTCTCCTTTGGTCCTCTTGGGGCACAAATATGTCCAAAAAAAAATAAAAAATTCTCAGCCGGACACATGTCACCGAATTTTTCAGCTGAGGGTTTGTTTACATGTCCATTCCCATTATATATAAATACATGAACCGGTCCTTGATTAAGGCAAGTATCTAAAAACATTTTATTTTATGGTACACGCATGGGCCGACTCAAGCGAATTTCGGACTAGCAAACGGCAAACGGGATCAGACGGGACAGGATAGAAGACAGAGATGGGGGGGATGGTCTGGGAAAGGAGAGCAAAAATGAAAATGGGGGTTGGATTGACGGAAGGGGAACTGGAAACCGGGGGGGAAAAAAAAGAAGGTAACAAAAGGCCAAGCAATGCGGCATAGATGAGATTGAATCCAAATTAGCGGGCCCAAATGACACGGCGCACAAGCACTGTGAATATATATATATATCTCAAAGCGTTCCTCACAACCCCGTACACATTGCCTAAACTTCACTTCTTCCCGACGACTGCAGCACGTGTTCTTGAGAGCATGCCGGAAACGGGGCACTCAGACTGCTGTTGTTGCTGCTGCGGCCCAGAGAGCGATAACGAACGCATGGTCTCAGCAAGCGTATCCGTCGACGACCCAGAGGTCGATGTGTCGACGTCGACGACTCGTACGACGGCTTTGCCTTCGAGCACCTTCCGGACCTTGTCGTGATCCCAGTCTCCCTTTCCCCCGCGTCCTGGCGCTGACATTGCGGGAGATAATGAAGTGGAGGGTCGGGCGAATGCGTCCCAGAATGCTGAGCTCATCTTGGATAGCAGTGTCTGGCTTGCAAGGCTTGCAAGCATTGCGTGTTGAGATTGTATTTCAGTGTTGTTGATGCTGCTGCGAGAGGAAGGAGAGGTTGCAGGAGAGTATTGACTTGTGGTAGATGTAGATGAAGAGGCACCGGGTATCTTGCCAGAGAGAAGGGCAGAAAGTGTAGGAGAGGCGTGCTTGGTAACATCGCGCTCCTTGTTTGGCATAGACGAGGAAGTAAAGAATGCAGGGCGGAGGGCACTGGTGAGTTGGCTCTGTGCAGTAGATTGAACCTGTTGTCGTTGCTGAGCCTGATGCGCACCCGCTTCCCGAGCCATGCGGCCCCAAAGCTGCATGCGGTATGCATCGAGGGTCTTGAGTGTGAAGGGATTGAGGTCGGTGAACACATCAAAGTTCGCACCAAGATTAGGCTGCTGGAAGGGCGAGAGCGGGAACTTGGGGTTGGGAGTTGTGGTACCGATACCACCGAAGCATGGAAGGTTCAACGCGGGGTTGATATTCTCTTGATCCGGTTGGGGCGGCTTTTCGGAGAAGGCAGGGAATTCTGGTACAAGAGTGGCGTGCACAGGTGTGATGCCGCCAGCGCCAAACGCCGTGTTGCTCCCGCCCCAGAAGGCGCGAGAGGGACTTACGCGGGGACTTGTGGGGAGGTCCTTCTGCGTGTTAGGTTTGGCGATAGTGCGTGAAGTGCGTTTGGCGTTCGCCACCACCGCAGGTGTGGAGGTGAGAGGGGCAGGCGGGGGCAGCACCGGGTTGGCACGGCCCTCAAGCATGGCGCGCTTAAGGGCGTCAACTTCTTGTCGAAGGGCAACATTCTCGAGCTTCGTTGAGCCAAGCTCCTCGCGAATGGCATCTATAAGACGGTCTCGCTCGGCAATGTCACCCTCAAGCGTAGTGATATATTCTGAGAACGCAAATAAGATTTGATAATGCTCATGGATAAGATGATAAAAGTGACTACCTTTGCGCCTAACACGGAAATTTCTCGCCGAAATCTTATTCCTCAGTTGGCGCTTCTCCTTGCTGCTCAATTTCTTGTACTCTTCGGGAGTAGGCCTCCAGTCGTCATCATTAGTGGCTCTATCCTTGACAGCGCTACCTCCTGGAGTTCGCTTGACAATACCGCCCGAGGTCACTGTGCCCTTGCGTGAGGCCTTGCCCTTGCCACCGACCTTGACAGGCTTGATGACCGGCTGATCATCTTCATCGTCTTCAGAGTCGTCGGATTCTTCCTCTGGTTGTGCACGATGTTGTTGTTTCTGCGTTTGCGGCTGCGGCTGCGGCTGAGGCAGCGCGGGCGCTGGTGCGGGTGACGGCACTCCAACCAAAGAAGGGTCGATAGCAAACAA
>QLPI01003691.1:0-10852 GCA_003314275.1 Chroogomphus rutilus | reverse complement strand
CAAGGACAGGAAGTCCCGAGGTGAAACGAACCGAGGAGTGCGGATGGCGAATGTGCCGAGCCAGGACCAGCGCACCAAGTGTTATGCAGGCGACGCGGGCACTTGGTCGTGGATATAGGATGATTGCTCGGTCGGCACTGCCGGCGGATGGGTCTCAGTACGTGGACTTGACATGAACCGTGACTCAGACTACCCTCTGAACAACCTTTCCGCGGTTCCATTCAGAAACCCACAACTTCCAGACCCAACTCTTTCCAACTCCGAGAATCAAGGTTCTGTGCACAAACAATAAACTTAAGATCATCAATACCTTGTCCCCTTGTTTTCACCCCTCCATTAGCCCTTTGTATTTTCCTTCTTCCCTTGTCCTTACTTGTCATAAGTTAGTACAAGGAGTAGTTACCTGTATATAAACCACCAGTCGACTGGACTATTTGCCAGTACAAATATCGACTTAATTCTGCATTGTAGTTTCTGATTCAGTTCCAGTAAACTTTCCAACTTTCCAAAATTAGGGACAGATGATCAAGGAGGGTGCAACACATAAGTTGAAGCCAAGTCCCTGCAATCTCAAACCACTCGAATGACTAGTCAAATGACCTAATACCACAAACAGTCCTAAGCCCCTGGCACTTCTGTCTTTCTGCCTTTTCCATTTCCATCTGTGAACCCACGACCTCTAGTCCCTCCACCTCTGGAGTATGAACCCCCTCTCAGAAACCACTCAGAACCTCCAGAAACCCTTCCAGAAGTATCTAGCTAAGCACCTGACATGTGGATTTAATAGTATATTTCTACTCACACTCCTGATCGTCATGAGAGACAACACTCAGGCCCAATTCCTACAAAACATCACCAAACCTTTCCTCCATTATGTACCCATTTCTCGAAACCCACCACCCATCGGTCCCAAACCTCCCACACCTCAGAACCTCCCGGAACATCCAAGTAATACAACAAACCTCATCAGAGCAATTGCAATGCTGGCAAATAACCTCGCCACCTCCAGGAAAACAACTCCTCCCATAAAAATATGGAACCCAGATCCCTTCGACAGATCCATCCCAAGGAAACTACAAACCTTTCTAATACAATGCAGCCTGATCTTTCAAGATTGCCCTGATTCCTTTAAGTCCAATAGCTCCAAGGTAACCTACACATTGTCATACTTGACCAGAATCGCCCTAGACTGGTTTGAACTAGCCTTCACTAACCATGATGAACTGTCCTGGCTCCATGACCATAACAAATTTGTCTCCAAGCTGAAGACTAATTTTGGCCCCCATGACCCGGAAAGAGAGGCCAAAGCTGACCTTGAGAAACTCTGCATGCATGACGACCAGTGCATCACAAACTATATGGTCGAATTCAACCGTCTTGCCACCCATACCCACTGGGATGACTCTGCTCTCTGCCACCAGTTTTACAAGGGACTCCCCGGGAGAATCAAAGACGAAATATCCAGAGTAGGGAAACCACCCTCCCTACCAAACTTCACCTCCTATTGCGGTCCATCAATGCCCAACACTGGGAATGGAAATCAGAGAACACCAGGGAAACAACTCAGACATCGGACAACCAACACTCACCCAAGCTCGGTAAAGATGGGAAACTCACCTTGCAAGAACAACAGCATTGTCTCAAACAGGACCTTTGCCTTTTTTGTGGCAAGGCAGGTCACATAGCAAAGGAATGCCCCAAACCTGGTTCCACAGCTGCCATGGAACACACTGCCACAACTGTGAGGAAAGCCGAGAAGACCCCAGCACCAAACATGGGAGACATTAAGGCCATCAACCCCCTAATGGAGCTTAGGCTCAACGTGTCTGCCCTCTCAAGCCCCAATTTGCTAACTATTCAACTGAGCTCTGATTCCCTGCCAGGCCACAGCCTGAACACCCTCGTTGACTCAGGGTCAATACACTGCTTTCTTGATTTGGAACTGGTATTAAAACACAACCTCCAGCACCATGACATCACACCAAATCTGCTGAGCCTCTTTGACGGTTCCTCTAACTCCTCAATATGCAAAACCGTTGAACTCCTGATCCGTTTTCCTCAAGGGGAGCAACACTCTGTAACCTTCTTCATAACTCTGCTAGACTCAAGCTGCTCGGTAGTCCTAGGACACAACTGGCTCACCTGCTTCAATCCATCGATTGACTGGGCTTTGGGTAGTATATAATTCAGAACTCCACCACCATCCGACCCCGTGAAACCACCTAAGCCTGCAGCCACCATACGATGTTCATCCAACCCTCTGAAAAACACGCTCGTCGTACCTAAAGTTGCTTTGGTCAACATGGCAGCATTTGCCCACATCTCAAAGATAGAAGGTACCCAGACCTTCCAGCTTCTCCTTTCTGACCTGGATAAGAAAAAAGATGATCCCATAGACCTAACCAATGTCCCGAATGAATACCATGAATTCAGGGATGTATTCAGCAAAAAACGAGCCAACACCCTTTCCCTACACTGTCCCTACAACCTAAGAATAGAAATCAATAAGGGAACCTCTCCCCCTTTTGGCCCGATCTACTCCCTATCTGAAAGTGAGCTAAAATCACTGCAAGAATTTATAGATGAACATGTGTCCATGGGTTTCATTCGCCCATCCTGATCACCAGTATCACGACCACACATCATGCTTTGACTTACTCGGCAGTACCGACCGACTGACCCTTGCTCATATCATCCCATGGCATACGGTTTCGGTTTGGTGCACCCGGTTCATCACCTGGTTCATTATCCTTTTCCCCAACCCTTATTCTTTATCATCCCTACACTCTTTTTCTTTCCCCCTTGCCCGCTTACCCTTGGGACATTCACTATTCTCTGCCACTCACTTGTGGCCCTATTGTATTATTCTCAGCCACTCCTTATTGTTCTATTTCTTTCCCACAATCTCACCCACTTATATTTCATTGTCTTGCTCTCACATTATTCTATTCTAATTGCTGTGGACTATACCTCCACATGGTCTTCATACCTTATTCTTTTTTCCATGTCTTATGCCACCCTTATTCCACATTCCACCTCTCGGCCTATATAAGTAGTAGATGCATGTACATAGTTCCTCAGTCTGAGTATCAACTAGGTTTACACCTCTCTACTCTCCTCCTTCTGTTCAGAAGTCCTTACTTGGGCCGACACCCTCGGCATCCGCCTGAGTATCTTTCCACTACAAGTTAGTGGCATGCACAGGAAGCAGGGCGCAATGCATGAGTACATTGAAGCCAATCCACCTCGACTGGCCTGCAGGACTTGGCCGGTTCTGACAGCACCATCGGCAGTACCGAGACCTGACAGCCAGGTGGAGCACCCATCCTATTCACCCAGAAAAAGGACAGTTCCCTCTGGCTATATGTTGACTTCAGAGGACTCAACAAAATCGCAAAGAAGGACTGGTACCCATTGCCCCACATTTCCGACCTACTTGACAGTCCCCACAAAGCCAAGATCTTTACAAAAATAGATCTACAACATGCCTACCACCTTGTCTGCATCCAAGAAGGCAACGATTGGAAAACTGCATTCTGCACCTGATATGGATCTTTTGAATGGTGCATTATGCCCTTTGGACTAAGCAACTCCCCGGCCGCCTTCCAGTGCCTCATGGATGACATCTTCTCCAACCTACTTGATGCATCAGTACTGGTCTACCTGGACAACATCCTGATATATTCCAACAATCTCGAAGAACATAGAAAACATGTACACAAAGTCCTGAAGTGACTTTGAAAGAATCACCTCTATGCCTGCACAGACAAATGCCAGTTTCATGCTGACACTATAGAATACTTAGGATACATTCTGTCTCCAAATAGCCTCACCATGGCCAATGACAAAATTAAAGTGATTCAGGACTGGCCTGAACCATGCAAGGTTAAGGACGTCCAGTCCTTCCTTGTATTCTCAATCTTCTACAGACACTTCATCTTCAACTACTCCAACATCACGATCCCGCTAACCCATTTGACACAGAAAGACACACCATGGAACTTCACCAAAAACTGGAGGACATCTTTTGAAACCCTCAAAAAAGCCTTCATAATGGCTCCTGTGTTGAACCAATGGATTCCCGGTTCCCAACTCATCGTTGAGACAGATGTCTCCAACTATGCCCTTGCAGCCATCCTATCCACAATTTCTCCCACGGACAACAACATACATCCAATCACCTTCCACTCCCAGACATTCACACCTCCAGAACTGAACTATGACATACACAATAAGGAGCTGCTCACGATTTATAAAGCCTTTAAAACCTGGAGACACTACCTGGAAGGTTCCCCCAACCCCATAGACATAGTCACAGACCACAAAAACCTGGAATACTTCTCGACAACCAAGCTCCTGACATGCTGGCAGGTCCAATGGTCGGAATAGCTCTCACAGTTCAACATGATCATCCACTTCTGCCCTGGGCACCTCGGAGCCAAACTGGATGCACTGACTAGAAGATGGGATGTCTACCCAAAGGAAGGGGGAAACAACTACGCCACAATCAACCCCCACAACCTTTGACCCATATTTACCAAGGAGCAACTAGTCTCATCCCTATGGGCCACATCACTGCACTTCCCCATACTCCGAGCAGTTACAACAATGGATACAGAACGGCTTCATAACAACATCCGTACAACAACCTGGAGCAACGCAGAAACATCGGGAAAGTTCGACAATCCTGACAGAAAATCGTCAACCTTACCAGAAGGCCTCCTCCTCCTTAACCATTGCATCTACATTGTCAAGCTTCTGGTACTGATGGACTTCGGGACTGCTGAAAGGTCAGACGGACAATGGCCAAGTCCTGCAGGCCAAGAGTAGTGGCATTGGCTTCAACGTACTTGTGTGTTACACCCTACTTGCTGTGCATGCCACCAATTTGCAACAGACAGATACTCGGGAGGATGCTGATGATGCCAGCCTGAGTCGAGGACTTAACAGAGGGGAAGAAGGTAGAAGGGCCTAAGCCTAGTCGATACCTAGAATGAGGAAATATGTACATGCATGTCCTACTTATATAGGTTTAAGAAGCGACATGTGGAATAAGGAATGTGAGACAACAAGGTATGCAGAGCATGTGGTTATTGTCCACAATAAGTAATATTAGAATGAAGGAATGCAAAATGGGAATAGAACAATAAAGGATAGAATAATAGAAAAGTAGCCAAGGATAGGACAATAGGAAGTGACTGACTATAAAACAATGGTTCCACGGCCAAGGATAATACAAGGACAGGAAGTCCTGAGGTGAGATGGATCGAGGGGTGTGGAGTAGATGTGTGGGTGGTGGACATGCTGAGCCGAGACCGGCATACCAAGTGATATGCATGCGGCATGGACACTTGGGTGTGAACATAGGATGGCTGCTCAGTTGGCACTGCCACATAAATGGGTCTTGGTACGTATACTTGACAGTATCCCCCCTCTAGCAGCTGAACCCCTGAAGCCAGAAATTGATTTTAAAATTCAGGACACCTAAATGTGATATCGCGGGATGGCTGGGAAGTTCCTAGGCTTCTCATCGGCCAACCATATCACTTCGCATCAGAAACCAACCCCTGGAAGATATGAGCACCAAGGCCAATAACTTCGAACAGGGAGTGGTCGAGACAACTGCCACCATGAACCTGGAGGTGAGCAACCAAGTGACCATGGACAGAGCGGAAAATGGCCAAGAGGCTGAGAATAAACAGGCCAAATTGGCCAAACAGATGGATGTGGGGGGTCCTGGTACTTCGGTAGTCCCAAAGGTTCTGGCTCGGAAGAGAGGAAGGAGTGTGGAGGTGGGCCCCAGTAAGGGGCCAAGTATGAGAGGACAGGGAGGAGGGGCACAGGTGAGTGGTGGTGTGATTTTTTCTTTCAGCTATTTGACATGTTTCTTTTAGCATAAAAACAAGTCGACCTGGGACAAGATCTGCCCAGGGGTTTGGAATCAAGAAGAGGGTGCAGAAGTGACCGAACCAGAGAGTGAGGAGGCTGATGCAGAGGTGGAACCTCCAAGTAAGAGGCCGAAGTGGCCAAAGTGGGCCTGTACCCTGCGGCCAAGCAGGAGGACTACCATGGAGGTACCACTGGCTGGGGCGTCGGGATAGAAGCGGATGGAGAAGACAGAGAGGTTGGACAGGTCGGAGGAGATATTTGAGGAAATCATCAAAAGGATGCACCGGATGGAGAACACGATATTGCTCCTCCTCGAGAGGGGTTTGGGTTTTTTGGGAGATACACAACTGCTGGAGGATTTGAGAAATGGATTGAGAGATGGGGAGGGGAAGGATAAGGGGAAGGGGGAGCAGAGGGAAGATGGTGAAGATGATGTTGAAATAGATTAAAAAATATAATAATAATAATTTTTTAAGGTAGAGTGAAAAATAAAAGAAATAAAGGAAGAAAGAACAAGTCGAAGGTGCCAAGATGCTTGGCAGGTTTGGTTGTGGTCTATTGAAGGGAGAAGAGGGTGACGGGTGGACTGAGAGGGATGTTGGAGGTGAGTGTTGGGATGATTGTGGAAGGAAGAGAGGTTGATGGTGGGATGAGGGGATGTATTCAGGAGTAAGAGTAGTCATAGGATCATGAGTGGAGTGGATTCGGGATAATGTAGGAGTATAGGACTGAGGAGACAGAGGAAGTGAAGGATGGGACGGAGAGTGGAGATGGGTTAATGGAGGGGTTTTTGTTGGAGAAGGGATGTCTTTGGGAGGGGAGATTGCATAGTTTGGAGTATTCCTAGCTAGTCGCCACCCCCCCCCTTTTAGGTAGATGTCCCAACGTCTACTAAAGGTGTCGGCCTCTAGCCGAGAAGAATGGAGAAGACTCGTAAAGGCATATAATACGCATATACAGAGTGAATAAATGGGAACAGATGGGGATGGACAGAAGAGACCTTGGCCGAACATGCCGAATGACGACACTGACCAAGAGATCCCAGCCAACAACTTGCCAGCTATTATGGTATACAAGCATGCACAAGGCAGTTGCATTGACTAGGGCTATTGGCAGAGCTTCCAGTGACAGAACAGGATCCTGGGTGAGGCTTTTGGAACAGTGGCAAGAGCCGACTGGACCGAGGCCATCAGGATGCACCTAAAAGCATTAGTGGCTTGACAGAATGTAATACTGCCCAATACCCTGTTAATCAACAGATTATAGCATGTGAGCAAGTTGTGACCAAATATTGCCGACCGATGGATCTAGTGACATGACAGATGGATGGGTGGACTGAAGTTGTCTGGACAGAAAATCTAGTGGACATATCTGTGCTGTTAGCAAGCAGTACTAGATTGCAAAGGGTTCAAAAAGGGGTCATAATCATAAGGAAATTTTCAAATAGTCTGTGAGCTGATGCTGATTTATCAAGCATGCCAGACAGAGTGCTGAGGGTAGGGCATTGCCTTCCGGTCGGCAGGAAAACTGAAGTTCTTCTGAACTGGATGGTTTCCAAATCTATACTGGTATTGGGTCAAAAATGCTGGGGCATGGATTTGTCTTGTTGGGCACCTTTCTAGGGATAGGACAATCCAATGGAGCTATAAGCAGATCCTGATTCAAAAGAGTTAGAAAGGGTTACCAGGGAACCCGGTTCCAAATAAGAAGATAGAAAGATCAATAAAAAGGTGTCTTGTGAGACCATATTCGTAATGAAGGCATGGGAAGTAGTTTGATTCTGGGTATACTGTCAAGCTGCGGGTACTGACGGACTTTGTAACTGCCAAAAGGTCAGATGGACAATGGCCAAGTCCTGCAGGCCAAGAGTAGTGGCATTGGCTTCAACATACTTGTGCATTGCATCCTACTTGCTGTGTATGCCACCGATTTGCAACAGACAGATACTCAGGAGGATGCTGATGATGCCGGCCTGAGTTGAGGACTTAACAGAGGGGAAGAAGGTAGAAGGGCCTAAGCCTAGTCGATACCCAGAATGAGGAAATATATACATGCATGTCCTACTTATATAGGTTTAAGAAGCGACATGTGGAATAAGGAATGTGAGACAACAAGGTATGCAGAGCATGTGGTTATTGTCCACAATGAGTAATATTAGAATGAAGGAATGCAAAGCGGGAATAGAACAATAAAGGATAGAATAATAGAAAAGTGGCCAAGGATAGGACAATAGGAAGTGACCGACTATAAAACAATGGTGCCATGGCCAAGGATAATACAAGGACAGGAAGTCCCAAGGTGAGATGGATCGAGAGGTGTGGAGTAGGCATGTGGGTGGTGGACATGCCAAGCCGAGACCGGCATACCAAGTGATATGCATGTGGTGTGGACACTTGGGCATGAACATAGAATGGCTGCTTGGTTGGCACTGCCAAATAAACGGGTCTCGGTACGTGTACTTGACATACATCCCCAATAGTGAAAACCTTTGCCTACAAGTCCTACAGAACAAGCACAACCACCCCATATCTGGACACTTCAGACAAAATTGAACTCTAGATCTCATTAGAAGAGAATACATCTGGCCCGAGCTCCAAAAAACCATCAAATCCTACATCAAATCCTGCACAATATACATGCCTGCCAAATCACAAAGGCATCAACCGTATGGTCTCCTGAAGCAGCTGCCAGTCCCCACATGCCCATGGAACTCCATCTTGATGGACTTCATCGAAAAACTACCTCCATTGGCTGGTTGTAACTCCATCCTCATTATCATAGACTACCTCACCAAATAGTCCATCTTTATCCCTACCCATGACACCATCACGGCTCCCATCCTAGCCAAGTTATTTGTACTCCACATATTCTCCAAACATGGGGTCCCATCACATGTCACTTCAGACCATGGAATGGAGTTCGTATCCTCCTTCTTCAGGTCCCTGGGGAAAGCCCTGGACATGAAACTGCACTTCACCTCTGGTTACCACCCAGAAGGTGATGGCCAGACAGAATGGATGAACCAGACCCTGGAACAGTACCTCCAGGTCTACTGCAGTTACCAGCAGGACAACTGGGCAGATCTCCTCCCAATCGTAGAATTCACCTACAACAACACTCCTAATGCCACGACCAGGATCTCTCCTTTCTTCGCCAATAAGGGTTATTACCCAGACATTACCTTCCACCCCGAACAAGACCTAGCCTCCACCAGGGCACACAATTTCGCAGTAAATCTGGATGAACTACACCAGGAGCTCTGTAAAAACATAGCTGCTGCCTGGCAGTGATATGCTGCCTCCACAGATTGACACCACGCCCAAGCCCTGGAAATCAAGATTGGGAACAGAGTCTTCCTCAAATAGGACAATATCCAGACCACAAGACCATCCCAGAAACTATCCAAAAAATACCTGGGCCCTTACAAAGTCATAGCTCAGGTGGGACCAGTGTCCTACACCCTCTGTCTCCCAAAGAACATGCAGTCAATCCACCCCATCTTCCATGTGTCTATGCTGGAACCATCTACTCCCAATACCTTCCCCGGCCACATGGTACCCCCTCAACCACCAATTGAAATCAATGGGGAACCAGAGTACGAAATAGTGGAAATCCTGGATTCAAAGATCGATCAACACCACAGCTGCCAACTCCGATACCTAGTTAGATGGGCCGGTTACAAAGGAATGGAAGAAGAAACCTCTTGGCTCCCTGCAACAGAGTTAGCCCATGCAATGGAGGTATTTTCTGACTTCCACCGTGCATATCCACTCAAACCAGGCCCATGAAAACCCTACCAGCAGGACACCATAATTTATCGAACAATAAAATCATTTAATCATTTGAGCTAGACACCTACTAGAAGACAGGATCCTCAGACACTTCATTATCATTAAAACACATGACCCCTGCTGGTGGCACACCCAACTTGGACTCTGTCCCACCCTCAACTACCGATAATATAAGGGACAAAAGACGTGCAATTTGCGCCATTTCCTCTAGACTATTTTCCATCATCGATGCCAGGACATCCAGGCGACCTCTGGCCCCCTCAAAACCACTCCGAAAATAGACTGTGTCCTCCTGAACCCAGTCCAGAAGAGCGATAAACATGGAATTCCAATCAAAGGTGTCCGGACCCCCTGGCTCCAGCAACACACCACCAGGTACACCAGTGGACACGGTCATAAGCCCCAGATTCCAGGTTCACTGGGCCGACATCCGAGCCTCAAGGTTGTTAAGAAAGGGCTCCCGCTTGGAGCGACCACAAGAGATGCTCCCTGGTGATTGTAGGAGGGGGACTTGACCTGGCCCTACAGGAAAGGAGGAGAGGTTACCAAGGAAGAGGGTTACCTGAAGAACCTACTCACCAAAGGGAACACCATTCCCAAAAGTACAAGCCCACAGGACTACCAGCTCATCCTCAATAGCGCTCAAACATCACATAGCCCTCTCTAGGTCTGCATGAGATACCACCAGTGTTAAATCTGCATGTTAGTGCTTAGCTAGAGGCTTCTGGAAGGGGTTCTGGAGGTTCCAAATGATTTCTGAGGGGGGGTTCATACTCCAGAGGTGGAGGGACTAAAGGTCGCAGGCTTACAATCGGAATTGGAAAGGGGCAGAAAGACAGGAAGCACTGGAGGGACTAAGGCTGTTCATGGTATAGGGTGGTTTGAGTGGTTTGAGGTTGCAGGGACTTGGCTTCAACTTATGTGTTGCACCCTCCTCAATCGTCTGTCCCTAATTTTGGAAAGTCGGAAGTTTACCAGAACTGAATTGGAAACTACGATGCAGAATTAAGTCGATATTTGTACTGGTGAATAGTCCAGTCGACTGGTGACTTATATACATGTATCTAGTCTTTGTACTAACTTTTGCCGAGTAAAGACAAGGGGGGGAAGTGTTGGGTGCAAACTTGCATTCACCCCTGAGAGGACAATCTCAATATATTGTATTATCGTAT
>QLPI01003690.1:0-30935 GCA_003314275.1 Chroogomphus rutilus | reverse complement strand
ATTCCCCCTGCTTAGCTCGCCTCCGAGATATACCTCGGGGCTGTAAGAGGGTTGCCCTTACAGTATCATTATTGGAGGTGGATGTAGACATGGTTTGTTTGGTGAGGTTAGTGCAAAGATTGGTGTATTGTGGGTGAATGAATAAATGGAGTGATATGTTGCTTCTATGGGTGCTTAAATCGGTGTGTAAGTGATGCACAAACAGCTGGTGGAGTAGATACAGGCAAAATATAATGCAGGAGATGTAAAAATAGGGTGGAACACCAAGCAGTGGCCAAGGAGTATCCTAAGGGGGTCCTAAAGGGTCCCTAGAGGTTGGAAAAAAATGGTCCAAATGACACCAGTTACTCTCCAACAACTTCAGAACTTCAGGGCTCAGAATAGGATGGCACAACCTCAGTGCAAATCAGGTGAACTGTTAAGAATCTGCAGACCACAGATTCTAGCACCCAAGGATGACAAGAGGCCTCAGTCAACTGGCAAACTAGTCAAAGACTAGGCCAGGGGTGTGGCTTGCAACACTAGGCAATGAGGAGGGATCCTGTCCTACCACTGGCTGGCTGAAGTCCTTAGGAGGTTGTTAAGCAACTGCTGGAAGAAGCTGAGGGGAAGGAAAGGGAAAGGAGAGCTGTAATAGGGCAAAAAAACGAAGTTGGCGTGGTTGTTGAGGTGCTTTTATAATGCCTAGATGGGCTCTGATCAGGGATCAATTTCTGGCCAATGATAGAGGGCCTAGATAAGTACAAAAAACGATAGGTGGTGTTGTGTAGATGTCTATAGATAAAGTGCAGGGCCTATAACCTGTTGGAGTGCAAAAGTGAAAATTGTGTTATTGTATAAGCTAAATTCAAACTCAGATCAAAACATTGAAGATGTAATACATAAAACAAGTCATATCTGGCCAAATACCAGTCATATCAAATGGAAACATAAAAGGGGACTTCAGTGCATCTCAACAATTGTTACAACACTGGGAGATATTACTATTGAAATACAACGACTACATTCTATTTCCCTTTAACAGACATGGGCTGTAGGGAATCCCTTTCTTATAGGGTAAACTAAGTAGCTAAAGCAGAAAAACAATTAAATGCATTAAAGTACAAAAACAAGAGTCTCATCAGTGTACTAATAGCTTTCAACTAATTAACATTTGTTTGGCTAATTAACTTGCCTTGACTTGTTCAAAATTCTCTAATAGGCTCCTCTCCACCCTTCTAGTAGTTAACAATAATCCCTAATATTCCCATTATCCTTAATTCAACTTCTATTGTTTACCACCAAAGGTTTGGCTGGAAATTCAAACTCCACTTACTGAATTATCAGAGCATGGCCAGTTTCAAACTCAGAGCCAAGTTCCTGGTTCCTCTATAGAAACCACAAAAATATTAGTCTGAGACATTCCCTGTCTTATACAAATATTAGGCTAATACTCTGAGATGTCCTGTCAAGTACACGTACTGGGTGTCCGGTGATTCGGCAGTGCCGACCAAGTAAGATCGGACTACGTCCACGCACAAGTTCAAGCTGCATGCAAGTTGCTTGGTACACTGGTCTCGGCTCGGCACATACACCCTCTGTCTTCCTATCCCCATCCATTGTCTGCTCTTCCTCATTCCACCAACCATCAAACCTACCTCACCCATTCCTTATCCCTCGACCTGCTTCACTTCGGGACATTCTGTCCTTGTGTTATCCTCGGTTGTGGCCCCATTGTTTTATAGTCGGCCACTCCCTATTGTTCCACCTCTGGCCACATCCCTATTATTCCATTTTCATTGTTCTATCCCCGTTTACATTCATCCATTTTATTTTTGATCATTATGGACAATACTCCCACATGCTCTGCATACCTTATTATCCCACATTCCTTATTCCACATGTCACCTCTTGAACCTATATAAGTAGGACATGCATGTACATATTTCCTCATTCTGGGTATGGACTAGGCTTAGTCCCTTCTACCTTCTTCCCCTCTGTTAAGTCCTCGACTTGGGCCGGTATCATTGGCATCCTCCCGAGTATCCTGTCTGTTGCAAATCAGTGGCATGCACGGCAGGTAGGACACAATGCACGAGTATGTTGAAGCCAATGCCACTACTCTTGGCCTGCAGGACTTGGCCATTATCTGCCTGACCTTTCGGCAGTCCCAAAGCTCGTCAGTACCCGAAGCTTGACGTGTCCATACACTATTTCTTCCCTCAATAACCTACCAAAATCTGGTCTAAAGTCCCTGTTTATTTCTAAATAAAGAGAATTACTATTAGGATCCACTACACCATCATCCTTGACTATTCAATCCAGTTGCATTCAGCCTAACTCAGCCCAATTTGCTATTTCAGCTATATGCTCCACTAGCCCTTTGATTCATTACACCTCATATATTCTGCCTATTCCATCTTGGCATTCACATGTGACATTCAATTAGCTCCACTTATTATTTCCATCCTCTACATGCTCATACATCTGTTTTCAGTATTTGTATTGTTCACTTTGCCATTCCAATTCTTTCATATATCCTTATATGTTCAGCTCCACTTTCTTTATTTGTGTCAAGTACACGTACCGGGTGTCCGGTAATTCGGCAGTGCCAACCAAGTAAATTGGACTACGTCCACACACAAGTTCAAGCCGTATGCAAGTTACTTGGTATGCCGGTCTCGGCTCAGCACATCCACCCTCTGTCTTCCCATCCCCATCCTTTGTCCGCTCTTCCTCATTCCACCAACCATCAAACCTACCCCATTCGTTCCTTATCCCTCGACCCACCTCACTTCGGGACATTCTGTCCTTGTGTTATCCTTGGTTATGGCCCCATTGTTTTATAGTTGGCCACTCCCTATTGTTCCATCTCTGGCCACATCCCTATTATTCCATTTTCATTGTTCTATCCCCATTTACATTCATCCATTTTATTTTTTGATCATTGTGGACAATACTCCCACATGCTCTGCATACCTTATTATCCCACATTCCTTATTCCATATGTCGCCTCTTGAACCTATATAAGTAGGGCATGCATGTACATATTTCCTCATTCTGGGTATCGACTAGGCTTAGGCCCTTCTACCTTTTCCTCCTCTGTTAAGTCCTCGACTCAGGCCAGCATCATCAGCATCCTCCCGAGTACCAGTCTGTTGCAAATCAGTGGCACGCACAAGTACATTGAAGCCAATGCCACTACTCCCGGCCTGTAGGACTTGGCCATTCTCGTCCAGTACCTCGGCATTCCCGAAGCTTGACAATTTGCAATTCCATTCCATCATTTCTATTTCTGATATCCAATCCATTGTTATGTTCCTTATAGGGTAATCCCATTGGATAGCAGAATGATACATCATTCTGCTGTGTCATTCTTGCACATTTGATCTTCCGCTTTCTAGGAATCCCTTCAACTCCTCGTATATGTTACGACTTTGCTGAAATCATATCTGCCTTTATCTCTGGCACAAAGCATATGGACATATTCTCCTTTTCAGAATAAACCCACTCATTACATATGGTCATATTTCTATTCTCAGCCAATCCCACCCATCTACCTATCCTTGGTTTATTGAACCTCTGCTGCCAATCCTCAGCCCTCTGACTGGAAACCATACCTTCTGACCAGACATTATGCCCACCATTCACTGGTTGTAACTTTGCCCGACCTCTATCATTAAATACCTTTAATTTCCATTCCTTTATTTTACCATTTGACTCAACCCTGCTCTTCATTTCCAGAATTCAGGATCCTGTTCAGATCCCACAGTAGCTTGGTCACAAAGTTTGCCTAGTCCCTTTTGCTTTTATTCCCTTGTTCTTTTGGTCAGAGATCTTCTCTCCATTTGTAACTCCCCTTGTTGTTATGGCCCATGCCCCCAATAAACCCACATTACTCCCCACAACCACCCGCACTGTTTGTGGGGCCTTTCTGACCATTAAAGCCTGAAGCAATTGCTTTCCACAAATCTGTTGTATCAACCCAAAGTTCCGCAATCCTGAAACTCCGTGATTCTGAGACCTAGGTTCCGATCTTTTGATAAATGATGTGCAGGGTCATCGCATACCTCACTCCCTTGTTCTTTGTTCTCTATTAGCCCCTTGTACTTTTTCCTCCCCTTGTCTTTACTCGGCAAAAGTTAGTACAAGGATTAGTTACATGTATATAAGACACCAGTCAACTGGACTATTTGCCAGTATGAATATCGACTTAATTCTGCATCGTAGTTTCCAATTCAGTTCTGGTAAACTTTCCGACCTTCCAAAATTAGGGACAGATGATCGAGGAGGGTGCAACACATAAGTTGAAGCCAAGTCCCTACGACCTCAAACAACTTAAACAACTAGTCAAATGACCTAATACCGTGAATAGTCCTAAGCCCCCGGCACTTCCCGTCTCTCTGCCCTTTCTGTTTCAATCTATGAACCCACGACCTCTAGTCCCTCCACCTCCAGAGTATGAACCCCCCCCTCAAAAACCACTCGGAACCTCTGGAAACCCTTCTGGAAGTATCTAGCTAAGTGCCTGATATGCAGATTTAACAGTATATTTGTACTCACACTCCTGATCGTCATGAGCTCGAGACCCATCATGCATTCACAAGCCCTACAGATAATCACCCAGGTGTCTGCCTGTAGTACATCCATCCCCCAAGAACTGTCCGCCCCCAGACCCAGTTTCCAGATGCCTCAGACCCTAGCACACCCTCCGGAACCTTCATCCGACTCTGGATTCATGAGCGCAGACTTATACCCACACTCAAATATGACCAACCTATTCCTCATGAACCACCCCCCAGTGACTCAGCAATCGTCGCCCTCAGAGATGCCATCTAGCTTGGGACCATCCTCAGCAGTGCCGTCAACTTTGGGACCACCATCAGCACCACTCCCTTTTGCATCCCCCCCCTATATACCGCCACCCTTCGCACCTCCATTCGTTGCACCACCGCCCATTGCACCACCGCCCATTGCACCACCACTCATTGTACCACCACCTGTTGCACCTCCGCCTGCTGCACCACCCCCTGTTGTCCAACCCCATGTTGCACCACCTGCCACAGCACCACCTGCCGCAGCACCACCTGCCGCAGCACCACCACCTCCTACACATCCAGGAGGGGCCCCCACCTTAGGACCCAACGATGTGCCTGACCTCACTCAGGCCCTCGTCATGCTGGCAAATAACTTGACCAGCCCCAGAAGATCAGCCCCCCACGCCGCCAAGGTCTGGGATCTGGATACCTTTGACGGATCCGATTCGAGAGAACTACAAGCCTTTCTAGTGCAGTGTAGCCTGAACTTCCGTGATCGCCCTGATACTTTCGATTCTGACAGCGCCAAGGTGACCTATATACTGTTGTACCTGACCGGTACCGCCCTGGACTGGTTTGAACCAGCCCTCTCTGCCCCCGACGAGCCAGACTGGCTCTATGACTATGAAGAGTTCATCGGTGAACTCAAAACCAACTTCGGCCCCCCATGACTGGGAAGGAGAGGCCGAAGCAGACCTTGAGAACCTCCGCATGTGTGATAACCAGCGCATCACAAAATATGTAGTTGAATTCAATCGACTAGCCACCCACGTCTACTGGGGCGACGCCACACTCCATCACCGGCTTTACAACTGGCTCTCTGGCAGGATCAAGGATGAGATATCCAGAGTAGGAAAACCCCACTCCCTGCTCCAACTCCGCCTGCTGTCCCAATCCATTGATGCCTGCTACTGGGAGTGACGATTGGAAATCGCCAGAGAGTCCCCCTCCACCCGGAACTTCGACTGCCCCTATGACAGAGGGAGGACCCCCATGAGCATGTACTTGGCCCCTAATACAGGCAATAAGATGGCCAATCCAGGCCAACCTGCAACCCCATCCACTGACAGCAGGACTACCACAGACCTTGTTGGGTTGTCTAATCTGTCAAGTACACGTACCGAGGATCCGATAACTTGGCAGTACTGACTAAAATACTCCATTAGTGACCAAGTGCGAACCATTCCATGAGTCGTCCTCGGCCAGACGCACACATCGGTCACACCCCTCATTCCTATGCCTACTCCTCACTCCTCGGTCTACCTCATCTCGGGACTTCCTGCCCTTGTGTTATCTTCGGTTATGACCTTGTTTTACCATCAAACATTTTTCTATTGTATTAGGGCACGTCCTATTATTCTGTCCTTTATTGTTTCATTCCCACCCTATATTTCTTATTCTAATTTTACTCATTGTGGACAATAACCACATGCTCTGCATACCTTGTTGTCCCACATTCCTTATTCCACATGTCGCTTCTTAAACCTATATAAGTAGGACATGGATGTACATACTTCCTCATTCTGGGTATCGACTAGGCTTAGGCCCTCCTACCTTCTTCTCTTCTGTGAAGTCCTCGACTCAGGCCGGCATCTTCAGCATCCCCCTGAGTATCTGTCTGTTGCAAATACAGTGGCACGCACGGCAAGTAGGGCGCAACGCATGAGTACGTTGAAGCCAACGCCACTACTCTTGGCCTGCAGGACTTGGCCATAGTCCGCCCGACCCTTTCGCCAACACCTCTCGGCAGTACCGAAGTACGTCAGTATCCGGCGCTTGACATAATCCCACATACTCTTCATAAGGTAGCGGACAAACGGTTTCCGCTAAGGTCACGTGACTCAAGTGTCACGCTTGCCATTTTGCACAAGGATCTGGCAGCATTGACAAAAAAATTATTCTGAGACCACAGATCAATGGCATGGAACTATATGTACATATTGTTGGTTTTAATTTTTGAAAAAAATCAAAATTGCAAGTGTAGTATATCCAAACTTTCAAACATCTTCTCAAAATTCATAAACACATTTTTTAAGCAGTCTGACACTGTCAAAAAAATTTCGGTCACAAAATTTTTGCGCTGATGTAATCACCTATATAAGGAAATATTCCATATATAGAAAGACATTCCCACAGGTAAGGTAGAGGTAGGATATTATTGTTGCAGCCGGCCATTTCCGCTAAGGTCACATGACTCAACTGTCACATCCACCATTTTGCACAAGGATCTGGCATGATGCCAGATACTATTTTAGCTAAGTCAGACAAAGCTGATGTTATATATAATGTATCTCAATTATTATTTCCAAAAAACATTGCCATCCTCTGTAGCAGAATACAAATTTTTTTTTCAATGACAAAATTTTTTGCACTTGTGACCATGATAGTCACATCATGTGACCTTAGTGGAAACCGTTTGTCCGCTACCTTACCTCATGAGTCTTAATGAATTTCTAAGACAACACAGAGCTCTATAGGTAGTATTGACAATCTGATAATTAACTAGGGCTCTGTCACTCAACATGAAGTGGTCTTCATTATATGAGTCATCCTGAAAGGTTATCCATGTAGACTAGATGGTGTAGTGGTTAACACCATAGCTATATTCGCTATAGCCCTGGGTTCAATCCCCAGTCTGGTCATTCTTTTCACCTCAACAGACCTATCGTCTAAGCTCGGTAAAGACAGAAAACTTACACCGCAAGAACAGCAACGCCACTTCAAACAAAACCTCTGCCTCTTCTGTGGCAGATCGGGCCACACAGCAAAAGAATGCCTAAGATCCGCCACCACAGTCACTAAGGGATGCACAGCCTCCATAATAGAGGAAATTGAAGAAGAGTCTAAAGCTTCGGATGCTTCAGAAACCAAGGAATAAGAAGCAAGGCCTCCGACTCCGGCACCAGTTGTTCACGTTGAATACCAACAGTGCCCATGGAGTAAAACAAACAATGCGTCCAACCTTTCAGGAATTTTGAACACCTGTGACCAATCGTTGAAGAATTTCGACCTGTTTCCTTGGAAACAACTCCGACCCTCTAAAAATCTCTCAGATTCTAGTTGCCAGGACACCATATGCTCACCTGCTACGATCCATCAATCGACAGGGCATTGAGTACTACTTGTTTAGATTTTTGTCCCAACTGATTCTTGGTACCATCGAGCCTGCAGTTTTACTCAGTGCTCAATCTGACCCTCCAAAAACTCCACTCAGGAAGAACCTGACCATTGTGGAACCCGTACCGTCCCTTAGACAAAACAGTACCATGTGTAGATTCCCTCTTAGACTAGAACAATTGATAACATGTTAATACATACTGAACCATTGACATGGTTCAAAACCGAGACTCGAAATTTTAGGACATCCTCCAAATCCCAATGACACCACCACCATCCAAGCGACAATCCGGTGACCGGCCACCATAGCCACCATGACCACCATGACTGCCATGACCACCATGACCACCACAACCACCATAATCACAATGACCATCATGACCTTACCGACTACCACAACCACCATGACTCCGACCATGGAAACTAGTTAGATAATGGGATGTCTACCCTAGAGAAGGGGAAAACAACCAGAAGCAAACCACATCAAATTAGGAACTGCACCTGACCCCGAACCACCCCAACACCATCTAGGGCCACACATGGAACTCATGACCCAAATTATACAAAAAAAACAAGATCTATTTACTATAGAACACATGGAATGTCCCAGGCCCTGATTGGAACCAACCTGATCAGGACACAAAACGGTTTCCACTCAAATCAGCCCCGGAGGCTCCTTCTTCAAGCCCCTACCTTCTGGGCTCTCCCACCCGACAGACCCTCCACACCAAATGTCCACCTTCTACACCCGAATCACATGACAGGCTCACCCAAAACTCCTCTGGTCCCCAAGGAACGAACACCACCCGAGGACTGAACATTGGGCTCACCCTCTGTCCGATCGACCAATGATAACAATGCATCAATAAGATTTCCAGCCAGCCTGACCTCCCCCGAACACTGTTCTGTCAACTCAACAATACGCTGAAGACAGCAGTCAAGTGCCACAAGAAGACCCTGGTAATAATCTGAGTCCTCCTGAAATGCATCTAGATGGGCCAAAAATGCGGAAATCCGATTGAAAGCACCTGGACCACCCACCCCCGCTACTAGACCGCTAGGAACAGTGCCCCATTCAGAACGATCACAAGAGGTGTTTTCGGATGATGATGGGTCTGCGACCCACCCCTGCACTATGAAAGGATTAAAAAAGGGAAGATCACCACAGGAACCCAACAAACCAAGGGAATCGCGAATCGCAATAGCATGAGCCCGCAATGCCACCACATCACCATCAATGGCCCGCAAGCATCGCAGATCATTTTTAAGACACCACTCAGACCCCACCATCACGCCCTGGAAAGGAGGAGATGGAAAAAGACTCCGAGGTCTTCCGAGGGTTGAGAATCCATGTTCTCCATTGGGGAAAGGCTCCTCCCAGTTCTACAAACACCCCTCTTATAGGCAATCAGCGCTTATCGATCGACAATCATCCCAGAAAACAATCAAAAGGCTCCCACAGTCATGTCCATCTTAATTACTGCCTTGATTAAGCTTAGGACCTCGAGGGCTCGGTCCTAGTAGGGGGATACTATTATGGCCCATGCCCCAATAAACCCACATTAATCCCCACAACCACCTGTACCGTTTCCAGGGCCTTTCCGACCGTTAAAGCCTGAAGCAATTGCATTTCGCAAATCTGTTGTATCAACCCGAAGTTCCGCAATCCCGAACTTCTGCAATTCCAAGACCTAGGTTCCGATCTTTTGATAAACGATGTACAGGGTCATCGCATACCTCACTCCCTTGTTCTTTGTTCTCTATTAGCCCCTTGTACTCTTTCCTCCTTGTCTTTACTCGGCAAAAGTTAGTACAAGGATTGGTTATATGTATATAAGACACCAGTCGACTGGACTATTTGCCAGTATGAATATCGACTTAATTCTGCATCGTAGTTTCCAATTCAGTTCTGGTAAACTTTCCGACCTTCCAAAATTAGGGACAGACGATCGAGGAGGGTGCAACACATAAGTTGAAGCCAAGTCCCTGCAACCTGGAACAACTCGAACAACTAGTCAAACGACCTAATACCGCAAACAGTCCTAAGCCCCCGGCACTTCCCATCTTTCCACCCTTTCCGTTTCCATCTGTGAACCCATGACCTCTAGTCCCTCTGCCTCCGGAGTACGAACCCCCCCCTTGGAAACCACTTGGAACCTCCGGAAACCCTTCCGGAAGTATCTAGCTAAGCGCCTGACATGCAGATTTAACACTTGTCCTCAGTTACTAAGCTCTACTGGAATTTGAAATACATACTAGTATATAACACATATGTAAATTAGTAGTTTAGTAGTCAGAATATTGACTTAGAATTTGACCAAGGTGAACCTTGCTCTACTCTGAACCTCTGTTCAAAGTTAGGGATACGATGAGATCTGGAGGGTGCAGCACATAAGCTGAAGCCAAGCCCTATTCCAAACCTCTACAAAGTTACAACCTTGCCAAGATATAACTAAGAACCTCACCGAGATATAATTAAGAACCGCACCACTCACATTCTTATCAGTAGATATAGATAAGTAAGTAGTATAATATCTTGTACAATCAGTAATCTGCTCTTCAGTTAGAATATCAACTAAGATTCTCCCATTCACTTCCATCTTAATTTCCATCTCACCATTACATCCTCTGAAATTAGGGTTCAGTGAGGCCCAGTGGGAGAAACACACAAGTTGAAGCTGTATCCTATTCCAAACCTCGCCATTGTTACTTTACTAGGAGGTATTCAATTGGAATTACAACTACATCCTATTGTACTATCCTAACAATTATCTAGGAAATCAACTAAGTCATATCTCAGAAATTGACTCACTATTGGAACTCCTATTTTAACAGTGACTCATACCAGTCATGTGACTTCATATCACTGGATTCTGATTGGACAAGGACAGTTTTAGGGATATAAGCTAGAAATCAACACACATCCTAGATTTTAAAACAAGGTACATGTAATTCTCTGTCATGACTTATTTCCAGGGATTGTAATCTCATTGGCTTGAACTATAAATAGTTAGGAGATGTGTTAGATTACTAATCAACCTGTAAATTATTATAAAAGGAGGACTTCTGTTGAGGTGAAAAGAATGACCAGACTGGGGTTTGAACCCAGGGCTATATTGTATATAGCTATGGTGTTAACCACTACACCATCTAGTCCACATGGGTAACCTTTCAGGTTGACTCCTTGAGTGAAGACATGTGTGTCTATACAAGTTGAGTTCAGAGCCCTAGTAAGTTATCAGATTGCCAATACTACTCCATAGAGCTCTGTATGTATAATGTCTTATTTTGTAAGACACTAATTAGAGATATGAATAGTATGTGGGATTAGACAATCTAACAACTTCCTACTCCCCTTTGAAGTAATCAATTTTTCTTATCTCCTATCTACTTGTCCAAGTATGACACCATGACTCTGTAATTCTTAGTCAGCTGTTGATAGTCCAGATACAAGGTTTACATCATATTAATACCATTGATTGTCTGGTATCATTATTATTTCTCATATATTAATACTATTGATAGTCCAGTATTAGTATTTTAAGTTTCAGCCTAAGTAGTTGATTGTCCTGCTTAGTAAACTGATTCTACAGAGTGAGATTGTTCTGTGGATTGTCCAGTTCAATTTCATTCTACCCCTGAGGGTATCTAATCAGTTAATAGTCCTGATTAAAGACTCCTTTATTTGCTGAGGTTACTTCACTGTAACTTCTTTCTTGCCTCTACCTTTATTTAGAGTGCTTTGACTGGGTAATCCATTCAGTCCACTTACTTCCTCTTTCCTCTAAGTATGTTTCCTTTCTTTGGAATATCTCTAGACCACTAAGTATCTTGAACCTACAGACTTTGATAGTCTCATTCATTGCTACTAAAAATGCATCACTTTTTCATCATATTAACCTGCTAAAGTTATTATACAGTTTGTGACCAAGGTACAAATAATAAATTATTCTGGAGTTGCACTGTAGCAGGGTTTGATACTTGTCTTTGTCTTGCTTCACTTCACACAGGGATAGGCTGAAGTATTATATCTTTAACACCCAGGTCTTGTCCAGGTTCTAAAACATACACTAAGGGTATATAGATTACAGGGCTCACTAGCAAGGGATCCTAGGATTTCCTTCTAGGATTTCCCCCCTTGCTAGTATTTTATGACAGCCTACAAAGGATGCAGGGATTGCCCCTATATCTCTGTCCTCAGTCCTCTTGTTAAGCACTGAGGTAGAGAGCTTTCTCACACTTACCACCACCCCCAAAATCTCCAAAATCAAACATAAAATACAAACCCACTTCTTGGTGTTAGCTAGGCTACTAAAAGCACAAGCTAGCCAAGACCTTAGCATAACCCAAAAAAGAGCTAACTAAAAAGACGATGCCACCCAACATAGACCTGCAACTGCCGGCCACCTCACAAGGCCAAGGCAGATGCATGAGAGCCATGGTGTAGCAAGGCGGGACGAAAAGTCATATGGATCTCCTAGCAGACCCAGCCTGTGTCATATGCATGAGAGAACAAGCTAGATCATTTCTAGACAAGCAGGGCTACCTTGCGAAAGAAGACCCTCTATCCATTGACCAACTCAGCTACATACTACTGGCACTAGCACACAACACGACCTTAAAACCACTGCTGGGTGGAGCTAGGGCAGTAGCCATCCTCATGATGGATGAGGCCACCAGAGGAACAGGGATGGTGGTCCTCCAATATGTTGAAAAAAGGCTGGCACCAACTTTTGACAATATAAACACACTAATTGAAGCAGCAAAGGAGACGACAAGTGTAGCCAAGACAGCAATAGGGGAGGCACTCCAGGTGACTGAGAGGGTGAATAGAATACAGAAAGAAAGTGATGTTAACAGGGGGGACAAGATGGTGGGAGCAACATATACAGCAGCACTCAAGGGTAATATACCTCTGTCACATCCGAACACCCTAGCATGAGCAAAAGCAAGGGAGAGCCAAGTACTGATAGATAAAGACCCAAAAGCAGATAACAATGCCCTAACAGAGCTAACAGAGCAAGAGCTAGTAGCCAAGGCTAACAATCACTTGAGAACCTGGAATATCTCAGAGGCGAAGATGAGGTTAACATTATTGGGGCTAAGAAACTGGCAAACGGAGGGATTGTCTTAGACCTAAGCATTTCTCAAGGTGCAAGATAGATCCAAACACACAAAAACAACTTTCTAGAGAAGTTCAGCATGACCTCAATAGTCAAGGACAGAGCCCTGTTGGTCATCATTGAATATGTTCCACTCAGCCACTTGCCAGAGGCTTTTGCAGAGCTAAGAAAGATAGAACGCAACTCCAAACTCCCAGCCAACACACTTATATCAACCAGATGGATAAAACCAATCCACAGATGCACAGAGGGTCAGAAATCGGCCCACTTGATTGCAAAGTTTACAACAACACTGGCCATAAACCAAAGCATATGAGATGGCATCATAATTGCAGGGAAAAGGATGTGGGTAAGGAGGATGAAAAGAGAACCCCAAGATGCCTCAAATGCCAGAAATACAATGCCAGGCACATGGCAGCAGAGTGCAGTAGCCCAAATGTTTGCAGTACCTATGGGCAGAATTACACGACTGCTGAATGTGAAGAAACAGACCCAACTAAGTTTAAATACATCAACTGCAATAATCATAGACACACCTCATGGGACAGAATATGCCCGACCTTTATGGCAATATCCCAAAAATTGAACGAGTGGACCCAGAGAGCACATACTAGTATTACCCAGATGGGAATCCATAGACATAGGAGAAGTAAGGCCATGGACAAGAAACAGCAGATACAGGCAAGCTCTTCAAACAAGCCAAAGAGCATGCAAACATGAAATACCAGCAGCATGACCAACATACTAGCAGGAAGGATATGGGAAACCGATGGCAAGTTGAATACAGAGGCACCAACCCACCAAGGGGCCACAGGGATGAGGGGTGGTCTAATCACAGAAACCGACAAAGAACTTTCGATGAGTGTAAACTGAGGGGCGATAGGATAACTGACCAACACAGAGTAGACAATGAACACAACACACACCAGGGATGAATAGCAAACCCTACAACCTCAAACAACTGCGAGTTAGACAACAGAATGCTAATAAATCACTCACCACCATGCTTGACATACTAATGAAATGTCCACCTGAAGACTACAAGATACTAGCAATTCAAGAGCCCTACCTGGACTTTCTAGGCAATGGGAGAGGCACCCACTACTGGTACCCAGTATACTCTAGAATGTACTACAGCAATAAGGAAAAAAGAACAAGATTAATGATACTGGTCAATAAAAGAATAGCCACAAGCAAGTGGACAAGCATCAATATCAGCATGCCAGATGTAACTGCAATCTCAATAGAAACACAGGCTGGTGTAGTCATTATATTTAACCTCTACATAGATTGTACACATGCTAATAGCATTCACAAACTCTGAGCCAGCTTACAAAAGGAAATGCACACGAAAACAACTCGAAGTGGTCACACAGCAGGAATGATCTAGCTAGGGGACTTTAATAGACATCACCTGTGTTAGGACGAAGATCACAATAACCACCTCTTTACCAGAAACAACCTTGATGCTGCCCAAATCCTACTAAATGCTATAGCTGAATATGACATGCAGATGGTATAGTAGGGGACAAAACCATTTAAGTGTTTTGAACATTTGTGTTGTACTGTAAATAACAGGAGGATTACATAATCAAAAATATGACATAATTAGTGGAGATAGCCCTGCTTCTGAACTTGTGGTCACAATCAAGATGATTACATAACTCTCAATATTCATTGAGATATTAATTATTTAAAAAAATGAAGCATTTGAATGGTTTTGTCCCTCAGATTTTTTAAACAAGAAATGGTATATACCAGTACTTGGTAAAGCCCCCATTTGCTCCCATCACTGCCTGCACCCTTCTAGGCATGCTCTCAATCAACTTCTGACACACCTCTGGCTCTATCTTCTCCCATTCCACTCCAATCCTCTCCCATAGCTCATGCACTCCACTAGGGGGGTGTTTATAGTCAGAAAGGTGCTTTTTTACAATAGTGCAGAGGTGTTCAATGGGGTTTAGTCAGGGGACTGAGCTGGCCACTTCATGACCTCATAGCCATGGTCAGAAAACCACTCAGTGGCCTTCTTGCACTTGTGCTTGGGGTCATTATCCTGTTGAAAAATAATGTCAGTAGAATCTTTACCATAATACTCCAGGCTAGCCTGAAGCTCATCATCCAAAATCTGCCTGTACAACTCCCCATCCATCCTTCTATCAATTTTGGCAGCATAGCCAGGTCCTTCCCACAATATACAACCCCATACCATCACAGAACCTCCACCAAACTTCAGTGTTCCCTCAACTAGCCTATCATTCAAAGGCTCTCCAGCCTTTTTGTACACCCATCTCCTTCCATCTGACCCCAATCAATTGATTTTGGTCTCATCTAACCAGACAACATGCTTCCAGTCCTCTAGAGTCCACTCCAGATGAGCTTCAGCAAACTTCCTCCTTGCCTTCCTATGCCTTGCACTAAGAAGTGGCTTCTTTCTCTTTACAACTGCCTTCATCCCAGCCTTCTTCAGGTTCCTCCTTACAGTCTTGGATGTCACTGGTTAATTGAGAATGTTTTTGAGCACCTGGGTACCCTGGGTTGTATTCTCAATCTTCCCTCTTTGCATGAGCAATATGATATGGTAGATGTTGGAGGGGGATACCTTGGATGGGTGACCAGTGGCCTTGGGTATATCAGGACAGTGTTTCCTGCGCATAGTAGAGATAGAGCCTGTAGGGTGCAAACTTGCATCTCACCCCTGAGAGACCAATCTCAATATATTGTATTTATATATCGATTTTGGTATCACTCTGTGCGCTTTTGAATTCTAAATTTTCCTCTCATTTATTTGTATTTTTACCCTCAATATTGAGGGAGTTATTCGTTCTTTTCTATGTACGCTACTTACGAGCGCTTACCCACGCACGATGCGACACGCGTGGCCAGCTCCCTGGATTTGGAACTGGCAGCCTGGCTCAAACCTTCGATAGGGTCAAAGGCCAGTTGCAGGGTATATGCGGGTGAAACACAACCCGCGCATGCCTCCCTCCTCAGTTGTTGACTACACTGAGGAGGTGAGTTGTATAATATTATGTACAAAGCCTCAGGGCGAATTTCTCTTTTATTTCTTTTGTAAGATAAATAAAATAGGTATATTATCCGAATATACATAGAGTTGTTGACTACACTGAGGAGATAAATAAAATAGATTGCCTATAAATTCTTCAAACCTACTGCAATTCGCTCATAATCTCATCAGAGCCAACAGAGACACCAAGGTAAGAGGAGATGTAGTGGCTAGAATGACCAGTTTTGAGCAATTGGATGATAGAGTCAACTTTAGCAGCAGAGAGAGGCTTCATAGTTCTGAACAAGGGATGTTTGGCTTTTTTTGGACAGAAACAAACTATAAAAAGGTTCACACGATGTCACGTGACTTGTCATGTGATTTCCAGCCCTGTATATACAATTTATTGCATTAATAACTGAGGGACAAAACCATTCAAATGCTTCATTTTTTTAAATAATTAATATGTCAATGAATATTGAGAGTTACATAATCATCCTGATTGTGACCACAAGTTCAGAAGCAGGGCTATCTCCATTAATTACATCATATGTTTTGATCATGTAATCCTCCCATTATTTATAGTACAACACAAATGTTCAAAACACTTGAACGGTTTTGTCCCCTACTGTACTTCCTAAAGGGCTACCTACACTTAAGGCAATGTCTACTGGAAACTTAACCCATACTGATAATGTTTTCATCTCAACAGGACTCTTAAAAAACTTAACTAGTTACACAACAATACCAGAGGACCAACCAGCCAAAAGCAACCACTATCCAATCAACACAATAATCAAAGTCATTACCAGAGCCACAGTTGACATACCAAAGTTCAATTATAGACAAGCGGACTGGGAGCTATTCAACAAAAGGCTTGAGACAATGCTAAGAGACAATATTGGCCAACCTGAACCAGCCAATGAGGAGGAGTTCTGGCAGCAACTCAGAGCAGTAATAAATGCAATTACAGAGACAGTAGAGGAGATCATACCTGTCAAGCTTCGGGTACTGACGGACTTCGGTACTGCCGAGGGTTGTCGGGCGGACAATGACCAAGTCCTGCAGGCCAAGAGTAGTGGCGTTGGCTTCAACGTACTTGTGCGTTGCGCCCTACTTGCCATGCGTGCCACCGATTTGCAACAGACAGATACTCAGGAGGATGCTGGTGATGCCGGCCCGAGTCGAGGACTTAACAGGGAAGAAGAAGGCAGAAGGGCCTAAGCCTAGTCGATACCCAGAATGAGGAAATATGTACATGCATGTCCTACTTATATAGGTTTAAGAAGTGACATGTGGAATAAGGAATGTGAGACAACAAGGTATGCAGAGCATGTGGTTATTGTCCACAACAAGTAAAATTAGAATGAAGGAATGCAAAACAGGGATAGAACAATAAAGGATAGGATAATAGAATCGTGACCCAAGATAGGACAATAGGGAGTGGCCGAGTATAAAACAATGGAGTCGTGACCGAGGATAATACAAGGACAGGAAGTCCCGAGGTGAAACGGATCGAGGAACAGGCAGATGGTGTGGTGGATGTGCCGAGCCGAGAACGGCGTACCAAGTGACGTGCATGCGGCGTGGACACTTGTACGTGGACGTAGAATGCCTGCTTGGTCGGCACTGCCGAATGGCCGGAACCTCGGTACATGTACTTGACAATACCAAACACTAAGCCTTCTCCATATATGAAATGCTGGTGGACATGACAACTGACACAACTAAGAACAGAGACAAGAAGGGCAGGCAGAAAGTCATTCTTAAAAGAGCAAATCCAGCCCATGAAGCTTATGATGCCTATAAAACAATTTGAAACAGATATGCAACAGCAATAAAACACTCGAAGAAAGAGCATTGGGATGACTTCTTGGAGGGAATCAACCAAAACACACTATAGACAGCACACAAATATGCATCAGCAGATGCCTCAGATGGCAGGCACATAAGAGTGCCTACTCTAATAGCTAAGCAAGAGGATGGAACAAGAAGGAAAGCTGACAAAAATGAGAAGAAAGCAGATGTGTTTTTCAAAACATTCTTCCCCAAGGCAAGAACAGGAGATGAAACTGTCCTGCCAAACCTCCCATACCCGACAGATGCCTTCGACTACAAACCAATCACCAATGACCAGATCAGAAGAGCCATAAACAAGCTAAACTCATTTAAGGCCTCTGGGCCTAATGGTATTCCAAATGTTGTCATAAAACAGAGCATTAATACCCTCCTCCCATACTTAGGTCCACTATTTCAAGCAACATTCAGTCTGCATGTCAGGCACCAGTATTGCCGACAATGCATGGGCCAAGCATTATAGTAATAGTGCTGGCTTCATAATGCTGGCGGGAAGCGGCCAAGTCCTGCAGGCTGGTCATAGTGGCTTGGCTTCAATGTGCTCGTGCGTTGCGCCCTACTTTCCGTACATGCCACTGATTTGGGACAGAAGAGATACCTGGGAGAGTGCCGAGAGTGTCAGCCTGAGTAAAGGACTTTAGACAGGAGGAGGGAGGACAAGAAGGCGTAAACCTAGTTGATTTCCAGAACGAAGAACCATCTACATACATTCACTACTTATATAGGTTAAGAAGTGAGATGTGGAACAGGGTGGCACAAGGAATGGAGAACAATAAGGTATGAAAATCATGTGGAGGTATTGTCCACAATGATCAAGAATAGAACAAAGGAATGTAGACAAGAATAGAACAATGAAAATATGACCGAGAACAAAAGAGTGAAGTAGAACAATGGAAAATGGCCAAATATAAAACAATGGGGCCATGACCAAATAATAGGCGAGTAATAAATGTCCCAAAGGGGATCGGTTACAGGGAAAGAAGGGGAATGAAAGAATGACAAAGGATAGAGGGGACGGGATGAGGAAAGTGAACCAAATGATGAGCCGAATGTACCGAGCTGAGGCCACACACTGGTGAGGGATGATATGGGTAAATGTTTTGGAACCGTTGATGATTTAACCCAAGAAGCGTGACAAAACTTTGGTGTGATAAAGCCTGGTCAAATTCTCCGACAAGACGATAGCAAGTGAATGCCAGTCCGGGTTGTTGTCCAAAAAGAATTGTTTAGAGGGGGCCTTGGCAGGTACCTTGTCAATTACATGTAGGAATAATAGTTTATGAGCGTAAACTATTAGTTCTACCCTTGCCTAGGATTATTTCCACTTGATATTCTATATAATCTGGGTTTAGTTCTTTTACAATGTTTTTGCATACCTTTTCTGTTATAGCCGAGAACCTTCCACTTCGGTAGAAGGGTGAGCTTCACTCTTCGGAATGAACCTCGGTTTTGCCAATTGGTCTTTGGACCTCTTGACGGAAAGGGTGGCAACTGGTCTTCGGACCAATATACCTAAGTTAGTCTTTGGACCGACTTATATAAGAGTGCTTGCTGCACTAGATAATCCGGTGGATTAAAGATAAGAGTAAGATTGCTTTATTCTACGCTACAGAACTAGTCTCTATATATACTAATTCTAAGCTGATTATGTAACTCCCCAATAAGGCAAGACTTTCCTGAAATTAGTGGAAGGGTGTGGAAAGGAATGGAAAGTCCTGGAAGCCTGTAGAAGTTACGAGTCACCCTATGAGTCACTAATGAGTCATATTCCCATGACCGGTAGTCTCGTGACTGGTCAAGTCACAAAATATTAATAGTATGTGAGTCATGCTTCTGGGCTGACCTTGTGTGTGTAATAATTATCACATAAACCCAGGAATTTGTTGTACAATTGAGTCTTGAGAGCTTGAACCAGCAGTTTGGCACCATTTTCCATGTGTGATTGTTTGGCGCCTGGCTGTGGGTCCTTGTGGGTCCAAGTAGAAAATAAGCGAAAATTATAAGTGTTTTTTGGAGGTTTTCCTTGGGCTTGAAGAGCTTGATGATTTAAGAGTTAATTACTTGTAGGTAATTCACTCTTAAATGGCCAGCCAAAGCATTATAATATTTTTTTGGTAGTCCAGATGAGACTGATTTAAGTTGGATTATTCCTTGGAGAAGAGGTTTGGATCTTGTAGGCTGATCCGGTTCAGAAGTCTTGTAGTGTCAGGCTCCGGGAATGCCGAGGAGTGGCCAAGTCCTGCAGGCCGGGAATAGTGGTATGGCTTCAACGTGCTCATGCGTTGCGCCCTACTTCCATGCATGCCACCAATTTAGGACAGAGGGATACCTGGGAGGGTGCTGAGAGTGTCAGCCCAGGTAAAGGACTTTAGACAGGAGAAGGGAGGACAAGAAGGTGTAAACCTAGTTGATTTCCAGAACGAAGAACCATCTACATACATTGGCTACTTATATAGGCTAATAAGTGAGATGTGGAACAGAGTGGCACAAGGAATGGAGAACAATAAGGTATGAAGAATCGTGTGGAAGTATTGTCCACAATGATCAAGAATAGAACAAAGGAATGTGGACGACAATAGAACAATGAAGTATGGCCGAGAACAAAAGAGTGAGTAAGAATAGAACAATGAGAGTGGCCGAACATAAAACAATAGGGCCACTGCCGAGTGACAACAAAGAGTGAATGTCCTGAAGGTAAGCAGGCAAGGGGAAGGACAAGGAATAACAGAAGGACAAGGAATAACAGAATGACAAAGGATAGAGGGGATGGGATGAGGAAAGTGAACCAAATGATGAACCGAATGTACCGAGCCGAAGGCCACACACTGGTAAGGGTTGATATGGGTAAGGGTCGGTCGGTCGGTACTGCCGAGTAAATCAGAGCATGGTATTGTGGGCTTTACATGTAGAAAATAAGGGAGAACTCCCCGTTCCCTAACAGTAAAGGTCGGTTGGTCGGTACTGCCGAGTAAATCAGAGCACGGTATCGTGGACTTGACACTGCAGACATATCCAGACAAATGGAGAGACTCTATAATAAGAGTGCTCCAAAAGCCAGGCAAATCAGACTACACAGTTCCAGGTGCATACAGACCCATTGCATTACTTGACACTATAGGGAAAGTACTGTCTGCATATGTCTGTCAAGCTTCGGGTACTGACGGACTTTGGTACTGCCGAGGGTTGTCGGGTGGACAATGACCAAGTCCTGCAGGCCAAGAGTAGTGGCGTTGGCTTCAACGTACTCGTGCGTTGCGCCCTACTTGCCGTGCGTGCCACCTATTTGCAACAGACAGATACTCGGGAGGATGCTGATGATGCCGGCCCGAGTCGAGGACTTTAACAGAGGAGAAGAAGGTAGAAGGGCCTAAGCCTAGTCGATACCCAGAATGAGGAAATATGTACATGCATGCCCTACTTATATAGGTTAAGAAGCGACATGTGGAATAAGGAATGTGGGACAACAAGGTATGCAGAGTATGTGGTTATTGTCCACAACGAATAAAATTAGAACAAGGAATGCAAAACGGGGGTAGAACAATAAAAGACAGGATAATAGAATCATGACTCAAGATAGGACAATAGGGAGTGGCCGAGTATAAAACAATGGAGTCGTGTCCAAGGATAATACAAGGACAGGAAGTCCCAAAGTAAAGCAGATCGAGGAACAGGCAAATGGTGTGACGGAACGTGCCAAGCCTAGAACAGCGTACCAAGTGACGTGCATGCGGCGTGGACACTTGTACATAGATGTAGAATGGCTGCTCAGTCGGCGCTGCCGAATAACCGGAACCTCGGTACATGTACTTGACAGTGTCGCAGAAGATTTGGTAAAGATGATGGAAAAACACTACCTTCTACCAGACAACCATTACAGATGTAGGCCCAGATGCACAACAACAGATGCTATTCACTACACAGTCACAGTAGCCAAAGATACCTGGAGGAAGGGCAAGGTACTGGGAGCTCTCTTCCTAGACATCAAAGGTGCCTTCCCAAGCATAATACTAAGAAGACTGGTGCATAATATGTGCTGCAGGTGAATACCTCATGAATACACTGATTGGATACAGAGGAAGGCACATGGACATCGCACAATAATAAGCTTTGACGACTACAGCACCCAGATGCAGGAAATAGAAAGAGGCAATCAGGGTTGCCCGCTGTCAGCCATAGCATGTCAATACTACAATGCTGATCTAGTAGAAATGGCAAAACACAAAAACAGTAAGGACTGCGAGATGATACCACATTGATGGCAGCAGGGGCTGACTTCCAAGAAGCATTCAGCAAGCTAGCAGATATGATGAACAGGAGAGATGGTGCCCTTAGCTGGGCAAAGACTCATGAGTACCACTTTGCAGTAGAAAAGTTTGGGCTAATTGGCTTTACTAGGAGACGAGAGAAAGACCCAATGTATCCTAAAAAAACTAGAGCGATGACACGGCCCTCAATAAGGATTGGCCAATACACAATTCACCCCTCTGCCTCACACAAATTTCTGGGTATCATCATAGACCAAGAATTACACTTCAAAGAGCATATCAACTATGTACTAGGAAAGGGGGAGAAATTTATCAGACAATATAAGAGGCTTGCCAGACCCACAAAAGGAGCCATGGCCAGACATATGCGCCAGTTCTATCTTGCGGTTGCAGTGCCAAGAATGCTATACACAGCAGATGTGTTCCTCATCCCGAGCACAGCATATAACAAAGGATCAAAGGGGCACATCAATAAATTAGCTAGAGTCCAGAGACAAGCAGGGTAATCATGGAGCTATGAGAACCACTGCTACCAATGTCCTTGATGCACATGCTAATCTACTTCCTTTTCAGCTACTTGTAGCAAAAGTCATTCACCGTGCCACTGTACATCTCGCCTGCCTCCCTGACAAACACTCACTGGCAATAAAAGTCCAGAAAGCCTCCTGCTGATACATAAAAAGGCACGGAAGCCCCCTACACAAAATCATGAAAGCATTCAACATTGAACCTGACAAAATGGAGAAGATACAGACAGTCACCTTTGGCCCCAAGTAGATACCCGCATTTGACATACAAATACCACCTAACGCAGACCAAGCCCTAGCGGAGGTCAAGGCAGATCCAGCCAACATTCAATTCTTCTCTGATGGATCAAGTGTAGAAGGAAGGGTAGAAGCAGTGGCAGTGTTGTACAGAAACAGAGTAGAGGTCAGAGTAGTAAGATTATACCTAGGGACCAAAGACGACCACATGGTGTTTGAGGCAGAATTGGCAAGGGTGGCTATGGGGGCAAAGCTCCTAAACATGGAGAGGGCAGGTAAATATATGATGGGGGTGGACAATCAGGTGGCCATTCAAACAACAAGAAAGGAGAAAGCCATACCAGGCCAATACCTAATGAATGCACTACACAGGCAAATTGAAGGAGTCACCAAAAAACAAATGGGCACAAAAGTTGGCATGCATTGGGTGCCAGGGCACAAGGGGATACAAGGAAATGAAAGGGCTGATGAGGAGGCTAAATGTGCAGCAAGAGGCAAGTCCAGTAAGGAAGTAGACATTCCAATCGAGTGTAGAGGAGTACTGCCAAGAAGTAAAGCGGCAGAGTTGCAAAGATACCAAAAAGAGCTCAAGCAGGAAGCCAAAATAATCTTCACTAAGTCACCACGAGTGATGGCACACAAAATTGACCCATCTATGCCTTCTATAGCCTACATGAAACTTTGTGCAGGGTTCCCAAGATGGCAACCATACTACTCTTCTAGCTCAGGACAGGACATGCCCTGCTAAACAAGCATCTTCATAAGATAGGCAAAGCCGACACACTGTTATGTTCAGCATGTAACAGAACAGTCGAATCAGTCCACCACTTTCTCTTCATATGTCCCAAATACAATGAACAAAGACAAGAACTACAGAGAAAACTAAGAAGGGGAGCAATGGTGATCAGAACACTATTGGGGTAACCCAAGGCGATAAAACCCCTGTTTAAAATCATTCATGACACAGAGGTTACAGCACATGCAAGGAGAAGCAATATTACAAGAGGAGAGAGGAATCAAGAAGACATAGAGAGAAAAAGACTGGCAGAGTTATACAACGTGTAACAATCACATCACCACCCCACCCACATAGGCATGGACATGCCCAGGGATACACCCATGGAGCACAAGTGGAGATAGAGGTGAAAGGATAAGCAAAAACCACCTGTTGACAGATATTGTATATATCCTGTCTTATATAGAGCTCAGCTCCAAAAGACAATAAATGAGACTAAAAAAAAAAAGCACTGAGGTGCTGAGAATGCGTGAGCTGAGTACTAGTGCAATAGTACTGAGGACACAATGCTGGTGTGGTATTGGCCTAGTTGTCAGGCACCAAAAATGCCAACGATGCATGGGTGAGTACTAATGAAAAAGTACCAACTTCACAATGCTGGTAGGGGAGGGGGATTAGCCAAGTCCAGTAGACCAATCGGAGTGGCTTGGCTTCAATGTACTCGTGCATTGTGCCCTACTTTCCATGCATGCCAATGATTTCAGAGAGGAGAGGAACTCAGGAGGGTGCCAAGAGTGTCAGCCCAAGTAGGGACTTCAGACAGGAGGATAAGAGAAGGCAAGAAGGCATATGCCAAGTTGATAGGAACTATCTACATCTATACGCTACTTATATAGGTTAAAAACCAGATGTGGAACAGGGTGGCGTAAGGTATGAAAAAGGAATAAGGTATGGAAAGCATGTGGGAGCATTGTCCACAATACTCAAAATATAGAAAATGGACACAAATAGAAATAGAACAATAAAATATGGCCAAGCATAAAACAATAAGAGTGTGACTGAAAATAGGACAATAGAATGTGACCGAATATAAAACAATAGGGTCATGACCAAAAATAAAACAATAGAAATGTCCAGAGGTGAAATGGGATGGGGAATAAAAGAATAAACAGGTTGGGAATAATGGATAATAAATAAAAGAAATGTGAATGATAAATGTACTGAGCTGAGACCAACATACTAAGTGACTTGTGAATGACTGGTCACCTGTGTGTGGAATTAGACGTTTGACATTCAGTTGGTATGACCGAGTGAACCAATGCTTGGTACATATACTTAATACTAGTCCACAGACTGAATGGACATGGCTGGCTTCAACATACTCATGCATTGTACCCTTCTTCCATAAGGCTACTGGATTTCAGATAGAAGATAACTTGGGAGAGTGCTGAGGGTTTTGGCCTGAGTAAGGACTTAGACAAGAGTAGAGAGGATTGCTATAGTTGATTATCAGAATAAAGAACTACATACATCTGATGTGCTACTTTTATAGTCAAAGAGAATGGGGATGAATGACCTTGACATGTTTCAGATTAACACAACAAAGTATACAAAAAGAATAAGACATGGAAACAAGATATGGAAAGTTTGGTCAATGACCGAGCATAGAACATAATCGAAACAGAAAGAAACAATGATGCATAAAAGAATAAGCAAGGACAGAAGGGGATCAAATGAATGGGATGAAGGGGAATGAACCAAGTGACAAACTGAATGTACCAAGCCGAGACCATGTACTAGTAAAGAGTGACTTGTCACTTGTGTGTGGGATTAAACAGTGAAGATCATTTGGCTGGTATGACGGAGTAAACTGAAGCTTGGTGTTGTGTACTTAACACCTCTGCTTTATCTCTGACTTATACATCTGACCTCAGGACTTTAGAGGTCTGTTCTTGATTGCTCAAAGGGCCTGAGGCTAAGGGAGTCTTAACCTTTAGTTTGATATGTATGTACTCATGTAAATTAATTTAGGATTGGTTCAGGATCTGAAACAGATTATCCCCTGACAGTAATGATAAAATTAATATGGGATGAGCACCATCAGAGTTGAACCTCACGGTTAAAATTAACAGCTTCACTGTCACTGAATGCCAGGGCCTTAGACCAAGCCTGACTAAGTATTGGGAAGCTAGACCAGGTTGTTGGAAATGCAAACCACATCACCTGAAGCCCCTGGTTAGTAAGCATACACTCACATCAGAAGAGTATGAATGCTATCAAGCTTAATGTGCTTGTCGCAATGCAAGCACCCCCAAAGGAACTGAAAAGGATGAAGCTCTGTTAGTAGCTTCAAACAGCAAAGGGGGATGCACTCCACGCAAAGTGTCTGGGACCTGTTAGAACTGTGGAGATAAAGGACACTTTAGAAATGTCCAAAGCCTGCCAAGGTTGCTGATAACAAGACACACCACTCACCAAACAATGGTGGCTCTGCCAATGCTGCTGTCGAGTCTAACCATGAAAGCAAGGCTACCTTCCTTACAGTCAACTCAGACAATGATGATGCCATGATGCCACCACTGATACATATATCAAACTCTGATTCTGATTCAGATGATGTAGAAGGAGATGCAGTGGATGATGAAGACTGGTTTTCAGAGGCAGAAGATGTGCCTATTGATGATGAACTTGCCGACACATCAATTTTGATGGACAAAAGTGAAAATGCTTCACTTGTTAAGCACGATGAATTTCTAGTCAGTGAGCAACTGGAAGATGCATATGCTATTAGTGCAAACCCTGAAAAACCTGCAAATCACCTTGCACCAAAGTCTATGACTCTGGATATACTTGGCACATCACTCCCTATTGCAATGCAGTAACAAACTTTACTGTAACCCCTCTGAAGACCTTTCATGCAGCTAATAAGCAAAGTTTCAATGTGGTTGGAATAGGAGAGATGGTAATCAACATACCTAATGGTGCTGATATCTCTCAGTTATGACTTACTGAGGTGCTCTATTCACCTGAAGTGTTGGCAGGGAAGGTCTAGAGACTCTTAACTGTCACACACAGAGAGAAACAATGGCCTTTGGGGCTTGTCAATATGGATGCTAAAGACTGTTGGGTCATGATTTTATTCCCCTGCATTTGTGTTTTGCACTTGCATGTTTGTTTCTCTTTTGCGCTTTTCTCTTTTGCATTTGCGTTCTCTGGCGCTTAGAATAAGCGCCCATAACGACGCACCATTGCACACCTTTGGGTCTTGTCTTTAGCATCCATATTGACAAGCCCCAAAGGTTAGTAGTTACTCTGTTATATACCAGTCTTTAGCATCCATATTGACAAGCCCCAAAGGCCATTGTTGCTCTCTGTGTGTGACAGTTAAGAGTCTCTAGACCTTCCCTGTCAACAGGTTATGGGCCCCGCGTCTTAATCGTCCCACACTGCAACACACACTTGTCCAATCCTCCTAAATTTTCGCACACACCTTCTCACAGGTTCCATCCACCTCCTGTCCAATTTTCAGCCTTATCTGTCAACATTTGACTTCGCAAAATCCTTATCATGTCCAGGTGTCATCCTGCTCTTTTCTCCTGTCACCCCTCCTGCTTTCATATCACCCTCCTCAACAACACCAACTATTCCCAGTGGAGAGGAGAGATGAGGGCTGTGTTGCAGAGCAAGAGATTGTGGCAGATTGTCATTGGAAGGAGGGTCAGGCCTGTGGATGTTGTCAAGGCAGCCATTTGGGATGAGGATGCATCTATGGCAGCTGGAGTCATCTTTTTAGGTGTTCAGCTTGAGCAGAGGGTTCATTTTGAGGGTATTGCTGAGGATCCAGTCAGGATGTGGTCAAAACTCGAGTTTGTACACCTCCAGAAGCCTTTTACCATCGCTCTTACACCTATACAGCTCCCTGCTTCATCTACTACCTCTATTACACCCAAATCGAAGTTTTGTGCACTCTGCACCCACCAGGGACATTCCCAGGACATCTGTCATCATTGTCTACATGCAAACTTGAATTTTCAGTGTCAAAATCGCTCTCAGAAGCAACCTTCACCATCTAACATCATTGTGCACACCAATACTACCTTATCTGCTCCAATTTCAACCTCTGATGTTGATTTTGATGGAAATCCAAGTGCTGCATCATTTTCTGCCTTTGCACTCTCTTCCACACCACTTCAGCTCAATGCTGAGTTTGATTGGATTGCAGACACCGGTGCTACATCTCATATGACTCCTCATTGACACTGGATACGTAATTTTCGTCCACTTGTCATTCCTATTCAGCTTGCAGACCACCAAATCGTCTATTCTACTGGAGTTGGCACTGTCCAATTTGCACCTGTGGTGGATGCTGTTCGGAAGTGCACTTTAGAGTTTACTCGAGTGCTTCATGTTCCTGCATTGCGCAACAATCTCCTCTCTGTCTTATACCTCACTTGCCAAAAGCAGTTCACTGTTACCATTGTCCATGATCGCATTACATTCTCTCAGAGTGGAAACCTTCTCTTCACCGCTTCTGTGAGCACTCACAACACTGCCCTCCTTGACGGTTCTACCATTCCTGTGTATGAGTCTGTGAACTTTTCCAGCACTTGTGTCATGGATCTCTCTCTCTGGCATCGTCATCTTGCGCATATGAACCTAGAGAGTGTCAAACGCCTTGTCAAGGGTGATCTGGTGGATGGTTTGGTGCTCAAGTCACAGCAAAACCCTGATCCTGTTTGTGAACCATGTCTTGCTGGCAAACAACATCGGAATCCCTTTCCTTCTTCATCCACTCGTGCATCTAAGCCACTCGACCTTGTCCACACTGATCTCCATGGACCTCTCCCTGTGCGCACCCATTCTGGGTACAGATATTGGGTTCTGTTCATTGATGACAAGACACGCTTTCGCTCTTTTCACCCTCTCCGCACTAAGGATGAGGTGTTTGCGGCATTTAAGCAGTACAAGGCTTGGGCAGAGACACAGCTTGGTCTGAAGATCAAGTGTTTACGTGACGACAAGGGTGGGGAATACATGTCAAAGGAGTTTCAGGCTTTTACAGATCTACATGGAATTAAACGCCAACACACTGTTCGTGCCAGTCCACAGCAGAATGGAGTTGCAGAACGCGCCAATCGTACAGCTGCTGGGCCATTACCACCATGCTTGCCGAATCTAAACTACCTGCATCATTCTGGGGAGAAGCATTGGCTGCCTATGTCCACGCAGTCCTACTCATTCTCTTCATGACATCACTCCATTTCAGGCATGGTATGGCAAGAAACCATCTGTTCAACACCTTCGTGTTTGGGGCTGCACTGCCTATGTCCATGTTCAGAAGGACCAGCGCAAGGGACTTGAGTCACACACTCAGAAATGTGTCTTCATTGGTTATCCTCCTGGTGTCAAAGGTTGGAAGTTCTGGAATCCTGACACTCGCAAGACCATAATCAGCAATGATGCTGAATTTGATGAGCGTGTCTTCCCTTTATCATCCCCTTCACCATGTGTGCATCCTGCTCCAACTCCTGCACAGTTTATTGACGTCTCAGAGGATATGCCAGAAGTGGTTACAACTCAAATCCAACCTCTTCCTCCTGCACCAATCCCTGCACCAGACCCATTACTTCATCCTGCACCAATCCCTGCACCAGACCCATTGCCTCCTCCTGCACCTGACCTACTGCCTCTCTCTGCACCGGTCCCTGATCCCCCTCCCTTGCGTCGCAGCACTCGTATTCGTCATCCTCCCAGAGAGTTCTAGAAGATTGATCATGACACAGTTCATCACAATGTCTCTCCTGAGTCCAATGATAAGGATGAGGATGAGCCTGTTGAAGAGGCAGCTAGTCTCACTTCTGTGTCATGTCATCCAGATGAGTTGCTATCTCCTGCTGCTGCCATGGAGTATGTCTTCAAAGTCAGTGGAATGGAGCCCAGAACACTTGCAGAGGCATTGAAGCGTCCTGATAGTCAGCTTTACCTTGATGCTGCTATGGAGGAGATTCAGGCATTGGTGACAAATGGGACTTGGGAACTGGTCAAGCTCCCTGCTGGTCGTAAAGCTGTTGGCTCTCGTTGGGTGTTCAAGGTCAAACGTCGTCCTGATGGTTCCATTGAGCGTTACAAGACTCGTCTTGTAGCCAAGGGCTACAGTCAGCATCCTGGACTTGACTACACAGAGACATTTGCACCCACTGCCAAGTTTGCTGCTCTTCGTGCCATTCTGGCCATTGCTGCCATTGAGGACCTGGAACTTGAATCCCTTGACATTTCCAGCGCTTTTCTGAATGGTGAAATTGACACAGAGGTCTATCTTCAGCAACCTGAGGGATTTCACCAGGGTGGACCAAGTTATGTTTGGAGACTTCTCAAGGTGCTCTATGGACTCAAACAGTCACCCAGGGTGTGGAACAAGAAGCTGGACACTGTCTTACATGAGTTAGGCTTCACTTGCATCAAATCTGATACCAGCATCTACATCTGTCTCAGAGACAATGTCAAAATCCTAGTCCCTGTCTTTGTTGACGATCTCACCCTTGCTTCCAAATCTCTATCTGCCATCTCCCATGTGAAGACTGAACTTGCAAAATGGTTCAAGCTACGTGACCTTGGCCCTACTTCCAGCCTACTTGGCATTGAAATCACTCGGGACCGCTCACAACGACGTCTCTGCCTCTCACAGCGTCAGTACATCTCTGACATGCTTGATCGCTACAACCTTGCAGACAGTACACCTGTTACCACACCCATAGACCCAGGTCTCAAATTGTCATCCTCCATGTCCCCTACAACTCCTGAGGAGATTGCTGAGATGAAGAACATTCCCTATGCATCAGCTGTTGGCTCCATGATGTATCTGTCAGTTGCAACTCGCCCTGACATTTCCTATGCTGTTGGAGTCTTGTGTCGGTTCAATCAGAACCCTGACATGGCACACTGGAAAGCAGTCAAACACCTCTTTCGATATCTGAAGGGGACCATGGATTATCAGCTTGTCTATGCACCCTCACCATCAGGTGAACTCTTTGAAAGCTACACCAATGCTGACCATGCTGGGAACCCAGACAATGGCAAGTCTACCAGTGGGTATCTCCTCAAAATGGGCACAGGTGCGATCAGCTGGTCCAGCAAACTTCAAACCATAGTATCCCTCTCCACTACTGAGGCAGAATTTGTTGCTGCTGTTCATGCTGGAAAGGAAGTAGTCTGGTTTAGGCAGTTCCTTGGTGAACTTGGGTATACATTTGATTCACCCTCTACCCTTCGC
>QLPI01003688.1:592-14840 GCA_003314275.1 Chroogomphus rutilus | reverse complement strand
GCCCTTGACCCTATCGAAGGTTTGAGCCAGGCTGCCGGTTCCAAATCCAGGGAGCTGGCCACGCGTGTCGTGTCGTGCGTGGGTAAGCGCCCGTAAGTAGCGTATATAGTAAAGAGTAAATAACTCCCTCAATATTGAGGGTAAAAATACAAATAAAGAAGAGGAAATTTTAGAATTCAAAAGCGCACAGAGTGATACCAAAATCGATATATAAATACAATATATTGAGATTGGTCTCTCAGGGGTGAGATGCAAGTTTGCACCCAACACAAGTCATAGCAAAACCCTGATCCTATTTGCAAACCATGTCTTGCTGGCAAACAACATTGGAATTCCTTTCCTTCTTTATCCACTCATGCATCTAAGCTACTCGACCTTGTCCACACTGATCTCCATGGACCTCTCCCTGTGCGCACCCATTCTGGGTACAGATATTGGGTTCTGTTCATTGATGACAAGACACACTTTTGCTCTTTCCACCCTCTCCACACCAAGGATGAGGTGTTTGTAGCATTTAAGCAGTACAAGGCTTGGGCAGAGACACAGCTTGGTCTGAAGATCAAGTGCTTGCGTGATGACAAGGGTGGAGAATACATGTCCAAGGAGTTTCAGGCTTTTACAGATCTATATGGAATTGAATGCCAACACACTGTTTGTGCCAGTCCACAGCAGAATGGAGTTGCAGAATGCACCAATCGTACAGCTGCTGAGGCCATTACCACCATGCTTGCTGAATCTAAACTACCTGCAGCATTCTGGGGAGAAGCATTGGCTGCCTATGTCCACATCTGGAACCGCAGTCCCACTCATTCTCTTCATGACATCAATCCATTCCAGGCATGGTATGGCAAGAAACCATCTGTTCAACACCTTTGTGTCTGGGGCTGCACTGCCTATGTCCATGTTCAGAAGGACCAGTGCAAGGGACTTGAGTCACACACTCAGAAATGTGTCTTCATTGGTTATCCTCCTGGTGTCAAAGGCTGGAAGTTCTGGAATCCTGACACTTGCAAGGCTCTAATCAGCAATGATGCTGAATTTGATGAGCATGTCTTCCCTTTATCATCCCCTTCACCACATTTGGATCCTGCTCCAACTCCTGCCCAGTTTATTGACATCTCAGAAGATATGCCAGAAGTGGTTACAACTCATAACCAACCTCCTCCTCCTCCTGCACCAATCCCTGTACCAGACCCACTGCCTCTCCCTGCACCAGTCCCTGATCCCCCTCCTTTGCATCATGGCACTCATATTCACCACCCTCCCAGAGAGTTCTGGAAGATTGATCATGACAAAATTCATTGCAATGTCTCCCCTGAGTCCAATGATGAGGATGAGGATGAGCCTGTTGAAGAGGCAGCCGGCCTCATTTCTGTGTCATGTCATCCAGATGAGTTGCTATCTCCTGCTGCTGCCATGGAGTATGTCTTCAAAGTCAGTAGGATGGAGCCACGAACACTTGCAGAGGCATTGAAGTGTCCTGATTGTCAGCTTTACCTTGATGCTGCTATGGAGGAGATTCAGGCATTGGTGACAAATGGGACTTGGGAACTGGTCAAGCTCCCTGCTGGTCGTAAAGCTGTTGGCTCTCGTTGGGTGTTCAAGGTCAAACATTGTCCTGATGGTTCCATTGAGCATTACAAGGCTCGTCTTGTAGCCAAGGGATACAGTCAGCATCCTGGACTTGACTATACAGAGACATTTTCACCCACTGCCAAGTTTGCTGCCCTTCGTGCCATTCTGGCCATTGCTGCCATTGAGGACCTAGAACTTGAATCCCTTGACATTTCCAGCACTTTCCTGAATGGTGAAATTGTTAAATATATGGACTGAAATACTGAAGTACTATCTTAGTCTCTTGGAAAAGAGCTCATATTAGAAGTAGTTAGCTACCTGAAGTACTATCTAAAAGAATAATTAACAATTGTATGAAATATGAAGATAAATTTGAACTCATACCTCAGTCTCTTGGAAAAGAGCTGAGGTCACAGAGTCACACAACTGCAAAATACAATGGCAAATTCAAACTCCTATCAAAGGCAGATATCAGAGATAATAATGAATAGACTCCATACCCTCTCTCCAATACCATCAGGTCCTAGTTGCCAGGGATCAGGAGAAAAGATGTTTGGGCTGAATATCAAATCCTTAACAGAAATTGACACAGAGGTCTATCTTCAGCAGCCTGAGGGATTTCACCAGGGTGGACCAGATCATGTTTGGAGACTTCTCAAGGCGCTCTATGGACTCAAACAGTCACCTAGGGTGTGGAACAAGAAGCTGGACACTGTCTTACATGAGTTAGGCTTCACTTGCATCAAGTCTGACACTAGCATCTACATCTGGCTCAGAGACAATGTCAAAATCCTAGTCCCTGTCTTTGTTGATGATCTCACCCTTGCTTCCAAATCTCTATCTGCCATCTCACATGTGAAGACCAAACTTGCAAAACGGTTCAAGCTACATGACCTTGGCCCTACTTCCAGCCTACTTGGCATTGAAATCACTTGAGACTGCTTACAATGACATCTCTGCCTCTCACAGCGTCAGTACATCTCTGACATGCTTGATTGCTACAACCTTGCAGACAGTGCACCTGTCACCACTCCCATAGACCCAGGTCTCAAATTGTCATCCTCCATGTCCCCTACAACTCCTGAGGAGATTGCTGAGATGAAGAACATTCCCTATGCATCAGCTGTTGGCTCCATGATGTATCTGTCAGTTGCAACTTGCCCTGACATTTCCTATGCTGTTGGAGTCTTGTGCCGGTTCAATCAGAACCCTGGCATGGCACACTGGAAAGCAGTCAAACACCTCCTTCGATATCTGAAGGGGACAATGGATTATCAGCTTGTTTATGCACCCTCACCATCAGGTGAACTTTTTGAAAACTACACCAATGCTGACCATGCTGGGAACCCAGACAATGGCAAGTCTATCAGTGGGTACCTCCTCAAAATAGGCACAGGTGCAATCAGCTGGTCCAGCAAACTTGTTAAGGTCCAAGTTCGTGTCAGGTCTGAGCTGATGTAAGTTGGTCTAAGTCGTGTGTTCAGAGTCGTAAGGACTTGGCTTCAACTTTAATGTTGTGCCCTCCTCGATCATCAGTCCTTTTTTTCGGAGGTTCGGAGAAGATAAGTTTTCGGAGTTCAAGAGTGAGTGGGAATACTAAGTCGATATTTGAACTAAGGTATAGTACAGAAGTATGGAGGTATTTATACATGCGATCCTTATTGTAACTAATTAGGAATAGTCAAGAGAACAATAAGATGAACGAAAACGGAGTACAAGAAGATCTACAACTGGTGTTACAATAAGACTATTGTTTGACGAGAAAGGAAGGTTGTCTGAGGTCCGAGGTGATCATTGTTGGTTGGACTCGGAGGTGACCAGGTGGGTTCAGACTGGCTCGGACTTGGTTCGAAGGGAGATTCTTCGTAGCACCCTATGTCGGATGTCCGAGATGTCGGAGTTATATCACAGATATAACAGTGCCCCCCTGTTAGGACCGAGCCTCGAGGTCCTGGCACTTAATGATGATGGAAGTTACCATGGGAAGATTACGTGATTAGGCATCGAAAAAAGGTATAAAGGGGGACCCCTTTTCCATAGTAGTAGCCCAACCATGTCGTCAAGTAACACCCCCATCCCTGATGATGAAGCCGCTCTGGAGGAGCAGATGCAAGCGACCTCGGAGTGGATGCGAGCGACCTTGGAGAAGCTCAAAAAGGTCTGAGCTGAGAAGAAAAGGAAGGCCGAGGAGGAGGCCAAGCAGAAGGCAGAGGAGGAGGCCAAGCGGAAGGCAGAGGAGGAGGCCAAACAAAAGGCCAAAGAGGAGGCCAAACAAAAGGCCAAAGAGGAGGCCAAACAAAAGGCCAAAGAGGAGGCCAAACAAAAGGCCAAAGAGGAGGCCAAACAAAAGGCCAAAGAGGAGGCCAAACAAAAGGCTGAGGAGGAGGTGAAACAGAAAGCCAAGGAGGAGGCTGCAGAGGCCGAGAGAAAGGCCAAGGAAGAGGCGGCGGAGGCCAAGAGAAAGGCCAAGGAAGAGGCGGCGGAGGCCAAGAGAAAGGCCAAGGAAGAGGCCGATCATCTGATTTGAGAGGAGGCTGCCAAGGAGGCTGACAAACTCCAGAAGGAGAAGGAAGTTGAAAGGCTTCAATAGGAGGCTAAGAAGGGGAGCTCCAAAAAGAATCCTCGGAGGAAGGTTGTAAAAAGCCCCGCGACTATTCCGGAGCTCTACACGATAACGGAGGACTCGTCTGAACAAGGGGGTCCTTTGGGGGTCGGAACTCGGGGGCCGTCTCCGGACTTGCAGGAGGGGGGCTTGGGCTTGTCCGAGCGGGTAAAGGAGTGGATCAACACCCTAGAGAAAAAGGAGGCCCTCCTTATTGCTCGGGCTCAGAAGGCCCACAAAAACAACTTAATGCGGGAAGCGAAGTTGGGCGGTGCCGAGGTGGGTCTCGGACTGTTCGAGTCAAGTCGGAGGTTGCTAATTAGTCTGCGCCTGGACTTGTATTGACAGCAGTCCGAGGGCATGTCTGAAGGTTGGAGAATGGAGCCTGGTTGGATTTGTAATCACTGCTCCCATCGGGGGGACCCCTGTGTATGGCCCTCTTTGGGGAAGGGGTCTTTGTGTTTTGCATGCACCAATCGGAAGGTGGGGTGCAAGGAGGGGGATCAGGAAGAGGGAACAGTGGACAAAGGGAAGAGGGGTAGAGGTGCTTCGGAGGATGGTGCAGCTCCAAAGTCGAAGAAGAGGAAGGTGGAGGCAGCGGTTGAGGGGCTTCCTCGGGAGTCGGAGGCCCCTTGGGTTGCTCTCACGAAGGAGTTGGTGGGTGAGTCGAGGGCTTCTCAAGAAGCGGTTGCCTCAGAGCTGCGGGAGTTGAGGTGGGAGGTCCAGGACCTCGGAGATGAGAATAAGAGGATCACCGATGCCTTGGAGCATATGAACCAGCTCCGAATCCTTGAACAGGCTCAGTGGTTCAACTGGTCTCAGAATACGGATGACTGGTGGGGAAGCACTCTGAGGGATACCTGGAAGGGGAAGGAGAAGGAGACAGGGGATGACAAGGGAGATGAGAAGGAGGATGAGGGGGGTCCAAGGGATGATGGGTCGGACCAGGACAATGCACGTGGTTTGCCGGAGTAGATAGAAATTTAATTGATCTATTTTCCCAAGTCGAGTGAAAGGCCTAAGTCAACTGAGTCCAAAGTGAGGAGGACTGGGACATCTTCAAGGGGCCTGGTTTGTCAGGGTAAGCTCGGTGGAAGTTGGAGACGACTTTGGAGGTGTGGCCTAGTTTGTTGGCTGGTAACCAGGACCTTTTGTCTTCGGTGCCTTTGTACCCGGACCATAAGACTAGGTACTGGAGCGGGCATCTGCATCTTCTCCCGTCAATCTTGGAGTCGAGGATCTCGGAGATCTCGTATTTGGGTTCCCCATCAATAACGACTGGGGGTTGGGGTGGGAGTATGTGTTCGGGGAAGGTGTTCAGAGTTGATGGTTCGAGCATGGAGATGTGGAAGATGGGGTGGATGGCCCTCATGCTCTGGGGGAGTTGCAGGGTAAAGGAGATGGTTCCTACTTGCGCAATGATTTCAAAGGGACCTAGAAACTTCTCTGCTAGTTTTTTAGAGGGTCTCGTAGTTCGGATGTTCTCGGACTTAACGAAGACTTTGTCTCCAATTTTGAAGTCTGGAGGAACCGCTCGGCGATGATCTGCGGAGGTTGAGTATCGGGTTTGGGATTTGGATATAGTCTTTCGGAGTTGCTGATGCAGGTCGTCCAGGTCGACTATGAAGTCATGTGCCCAAGAGGAAGCAAGATCATGTTCAGGGTGGAAGGTGATGTTCGGATGATAGCCCTTGTTGGCATAGAAAGGAGAGATTCCCGTTGTTGCATTCGGGGCATTGTTGTATGCGAATTCGGCGATGGGGAGTAGTTCAGACCAGTTGTTTTGCTGGTAGTTGCAATACACTCGGAGATACTGTTCCAGGGTTTGATTCATGTGTTCCATTTGTCCGTCCCCTTCGGGGTGATAACCTGACGTGAAGTGAAGCTTCATGTCCAAGCCTTTTCCGAGGGATCGGAAGAACAAGGAGACAAACTCACATCCTCGGTCTGAGGTACCGTGTGATGGTACTCCATGCTTTGAGAATACATGTAGGACGAAGAGTCTGGCAAGGGTTGGGGCGGTGATTGTGTCGACGGTGGGGATGATGAAGAGGGACTGCTTTGTTAGGCAGTCTACGATGATGAGGATAGTGTCGTAGCCATCCGAGGTGGGCAGTTTCTCTATGAAGTCCATAGAGATAGAGTTCCAAGGTTGTTCGGGGATCGGTAATTGCTTGAGTAGCCTGTAAGGGCGATGTCTCTGTGGCTTAGACCTCTTACAAGTGGTGCAAGATTTAACATAGGACTTAATGGAATCTCGGAGTTCGGGCCATACGTAGTCTCTTCGGATGAGTTCTAATGTCTGATTCTGGCGGAAGTGTCCTGAGATTGGGTGGTCATGTTTGTCTTGTAAGACTCAGAGTCAGAGGTTTCCATGATCGGGGACGTAGATTCTTTTATCGAGGAGGAGGAGTCCATCCTCGGAGATGGTCCATCGATCGGTGAGGTTGTCTATTCGTGACGAGGTTATGGGGTCTTCTCGGAGTGAGGTTTGGATGTCTTTATGGAGTTGTTCTACGTCCATGATCATTGCGGCTCGCATTACCGGAGTGTACAGGGAGGTGGCTCGGAGTGATGATACAAGTTGTTCCATTGTTAAAACTGGTCAGAGGTTGTGCAGATTGATCTTGGCATAGTCGCTTCCTCCCTCTTTAGGGTAGATGTCCCATCATCTAGTCAGTGCATCGGGTTTAGCACCAAGGTGACCAGGTCAGAAGCGGATTACCATGTTGAACTGGGAGAGATATTTGGACCATCGGACCTGCCTACAGGTGAGTAACTTGGTTGTTGAAAAATATTCTAAATTCTTGTGGTCGGTGACAATGTCGATTGGATCTGCTGAACCTTCTAAGTAGTGTCTCCAGGTCTTGAAGGCTTCAAAGATGGCCAGTAGTTCTTTGTCATGTATGTCGTAGTTCAATTCCAGAGGGGTGAAGGTTCGGGAGTGGAAGGCTATTGGGTGGATGTCGTTGTCTGTTGGTGATATGGTGGACAGAATTGCTGCGAGGGTGTAGTCCGAGGCATCGGACTTGACAATGAGTTGAGATCCGGGGATCCACTGTTGTAGGATCGGTGCCATAGTGAATGCCTTCTTGAGCATCTTGAAGGATGTTCTGCAATTCTCAGTAAAATTCCACAGAGTATCTTTCCGTGTCAGACGGGTTAGCGGCACTGTGATGTCGGAGTAGTTGAAGATGAAGCATCGGTAGAAGTTTGCAAATCCAAGGAAAGACTGAATGTCTTTGATTTTTTGGGGTTTGGGCCATTCCTGGATGACTTTGACTTTGTCATCGGCCATGGTCAGGCCCTTCGGAGAGAGGATATATCCGAGGTACTCCACAGTGTCGGTGTGGAAGAAGCATTTATCTGCTCGGGCATATAGGTGGTTTGCTTGGAGGCATCGGAGGACTTCTTTGACGTGGTTTCTATGTTCTTCTAGATTGTCAGAGTATATCAAGATGTTGTCTAGGTATACTAGTATGGAGAGGTCTAGAAGGTCAGAGAAGATGTCGTTCATGAATCGCTGGAAGGCAGCCGGGGAGTTAGTGAGTCCGAAGGGCATCACACTCCACTCAAAAGATCCATAGCCTGTGCGGAAGGCGGTCTTCCATTCGTCGCTTTCTCGGATGCATACCAGATGGTATGCATGTTGGAGATCTATCTTGGTGAATATTCGGGCCTTTCGGGGACTGTCCAGGAGATCGGAGATTCGGGGAAGTGGGTAGCGATCCTTCTTCGTTATCTTGTTTAGTCCACGAAAGTCGACGCATAAGCATAGTGATCCATCTTTCTTTTGGGCAAAGAGGACTGGAGCACCCCCAGGGGAGCGTGAGGGTCGTATAAACCCTGTGGATATGTTCTCATCTAAAAACTCTCGGAGGGACTTCAGTTCACTTTTGGAGAGGGAATATATCGGACTGAATGGGGGTGATATGCCTTCATGTTGGCCCGAGTTTTGCTGAAAATGTCTTTGAACTCATGGTACTCACTTGGGACATTACTCAGGTCTATCAGACCTTCTTCGAAGTCTTGGCAGTCGGAGATAAAGAGCTGGAAGGTTTATGTGCCTTCCATTCTTGATATTCGGGCAAAAGCTGCTGCATTGACTAAAGTAACCTTTGGCGCCATGAGCTGGGGTTTTGGAGGGGACGGAGTTTTGGATGAGCACGGAGTCATAGCTGCTGGCTCAGATGGTACCTGGAGATTAGTTGTGGTCAGAGAGCCAAACGATATACTGCCCAATACCCAGTCAATCAACGGATTGTAGCGGGTGAGCCAGTTGTGTCCGAGGACTGCCAAGCAACTAGAATCCAATGGAGTTATGTAGAACATGATGGTGTGCTGCTCCCCTGTTGGGAAGCAAACGCAGAGGTTGATGGCTTTTCAAATTACGGAGTTGGAGGAGCCATCGAAGAGTCATAGTGGAATTGGAGTGATGTCGTAGGTTTGGAGTTGATGCTTTGTAGCATAGTCAGAGTCCAGGAAGCAATGAGTTGATCCTGAGTCTATTAGAGTGTCAATATAGGTGGTTTCAAGGTGGAGACGGATGGTCAGGGAGTTCGGACTGGAAAGAGCGGATGCGTTGAGTCTCATCTCCATTGGTGCATCATTGGGTTCAGCACAGCCCCTAACTGATGCTGGAGTCAAAGGGCTGCTTAGAGATTTTTTGACTCTGAGGTATCTTCTACTTCGGAGATCATTGCCTCAGTTGTACTTTCTACGATAGTAGTTGCACGTCCTTTAGTGGCGGCGGAGGTTAATTTTGGACATTCCTTTGCTACATGGCCAGTTCTTCCATAGAACAGGCAGAGGTTGTGCTCAAAACGGTGTTGTTGTTCTTGAGGTCTGAGTTTGCTGTCTTTGCCAAGTTTCGTACTCATGTCCGAGGTTGTTTTATTTGGGGTCTGGCTGGGGTTCGGAGGTCTGGTGCTCATACTTGCGATTGGAGCGGTTGGTGCCTGGTTTCTGTCATTCGGACGTTCAGGGGCTTTGGACATGGAGGCTTCCTGAGACATTTCGGAGCACCTTTCCCAGTAACGGGAGTCAATCGACTGAGACAGTCATCATAGTTGTAGTAGGGAGTCAGGTTTTCCTATGCAGGCAATTTCATCTTTGATCCTATTGGGTAGGCCGTTGTAGTATTGGCGATGGAGTGCGGAGTCTCCCCACTGAACGCAAACGGCGAGCCTGTTGAATTCCACCACGTACTTTGTGATGCGTTGGTTGTTGCACATTTGGAGGGCTTCGAAGTCAGCTTTGGCTTCTCCTTCTGGATTGTGGGGGCCAAAGTTGGCTTTGAGTTCGGAGACGAATTCCTGATAATCATAGAGCCAGTACGGGTCTTCTTTGGAGGAGAGACCGGGTTCGAAGTGGTCCAAGGCAGTGCCAGTTAGGTACGATAGTATATAGGTTACTTTGGCACTGTCGGAGTCAAAGGCATCAGGACGGTCTCAAAAATTCAAGGTGCACTGCACCAGGAATGGTTGTAATTTTTTGGCGTCGGAGCCATTGAAGGGGTTGGGGTCTCGAATCTTGGTCCGAGCTGATGATTTCTTTGAGCCAGACAGATGCTTGGCTAACATGGTGATGGCTTCCGCCAAGTTGGCTTCACCATTAGCATCATCCGAGGGTGGCATTTGGGGTTCTAGAAGGGGGTTTGATGGGTGTTTGGATGGTGGATTTGGGGCTGGTGAAGGGCTCGGTGGCATATGGATGTCGGGTTCTGCGGCAGGTAAGTTTGGGGTCAGGGATGTGTGGCGTACCAAAGCTTCTGTAAGTGTTTGAATGGCTCTGATTCATTTGCTGCATCTCATAGACGATCAGGAGTGTGAGTTCAAATATACTGTTAAGGTCCGAGTTTGCGTCAGGTCCAAGCTGACATAAGTTGGTCCAAGTCGTGTGTTCGGAGTTGTAAGGACTTGGCTTCAACTTTAATGTTGCGCCCTCCTCGATCGTCAGTCCTTTTTTTCAGAGGTTCAGAGAAGATAAGTTTTCGGAGTTCAAGAGTGAGTGGGAATACTAAGTCGATATTTGAACTAAGGTATAGTACAGAAGTCTGGAGGTATTTATACATGCGATCCTTATTGTAACTAATTAGGAATAGTCAAGAGAACAATAAGATGAACGAAAACGGAGTACAAGAAGATCTACAACTGGTGTTACAATAAGACTATTGTTTGAAGAGAAAGGAAGGTTGTCTGAGGTCCAAGGTGATCATTGTTGGTTGGACTCGGAGGTGACCAGGTGGGTTTGGACTGGCTCGGACTTGGTTCGAAGGGAGATTCTTCGTAGCACCCTATGTCGGATGTCCGAGATGTCGGAGTTATATTACATCTATAACAAAACTTCAAACCATAGTAGCCCTCTCCACCACTGAGGCAGAATTTGTTGCTGCCATTCATGCTGGAAAGGAAGTGGTCTGGTTTAGGCAGTTCCTTGGTGAACTTGGGTATACATTTGATTCACCCTATACCCTTCGCATTGACAACCAATCTGCAATCTCTGTTGCCAAAAACCCTGAACACCATGGTCGGATGAAACACCTTGATTTGTGGTTCTTCTGGCTTCGTGATGAAGTTGCAGGTGGCATGCTCAGTCCTCTCTTCATTCCCACCACCGACATGGCTGCTGATCTACTCACCAAGCCATTGGAGCAAGTTAAAGTGGAGAGGTGTAGGAAACTGATGGGGATTGAAAAGCATATGTGAATATTGCAGTGGTAACTCATCAGGGGGGGTGTTGGGTCGTGATTTTATTCCCCTGCATTTGTGTTTTGCACTTGCATCTTTATTTCTCTTTTGCGCTTTTCACTTTTGCATTTGCATTCTCTGGCGCTTAAAATAAGTGCCCATAATGACGCACCATTGCACACCTTTGGGTCTTGTCTTTAGCATCCATATTGACAAGCCCCAAAGGTTAGTAGTTACCCTGTTATATACATGTCTTTAGCATCCATATTGACAAGCCCCAAAGGCCATTGTTGCTCTCTGTGTGTGACAGTTAAGAGTCTCTAGACCTTCCCTGTCAACATGGAGAGCAGGAGGTAGGCCAGTGTGGTATCGAGGACGGTGTTTGTCAGACTGGTGTAGCCTACAGGAGCTGATGCCTCTGGCAGTTGCAATAGTTGGATGCATGTGGAAAACCCCATCGAATCCACGGTTCAGGTGGCAAACCTGTTGGTGAAAGCCTGGTGGTGTTGAACCAATAGGCGATGTTTGCAATGTAGAGTTGCACATTCTCTGAATAGGTTGCCCAGAGGAGGGCTTGGAGAGTGGGTGATGAAGGAACAGAGGTGAATGTGGCGAGTACAAGTACTGTGCCTGCGCCGTTTGCGAGCGATCAAAACTCAGTGTTCCTTACCGTGTGCCATCCATGTGCTGGTAGAGCCAGTCCTCTAAGTTTGGTCCTGTCGAACTTCTCAACTAAAGTGAGAGACCTGTAGGGTGTTAGACACAGCATGGGATAGAGGTGAGCATGGACTGAACAAGGTGTCCAGTAGACTATGTATCTAGCATTCAAGCTAGGTAAGCATTTAGGCAGGGCCCATAACCTATTGTGAAGGCAACTCTATTGGCAGAGTAAGCCTGCGACATGTGAGTTCAGCATAAGAGCCAGTGTATATTGACTACTATACCTGCGACATGTGAGTTCAGCAAAAGAGCTGAAGAAGTGCAGATAATACATGTAAACTACTTATAGTCTTTAGTTCAGGCACAGATTGTGACTAATCAGGAGAACAATAAAGAACAATAGGCAGTTACTCCAATGTTGTGTCAAGTGTACTCTATTTTTACAACATGTAGGACTTGGCCGTTCCCGTCCGATGCCTTGGCAATCCCAAAGCTCATCAGTTCCCTAAGCTTGACATATCCTCACCAAGGTGCTCCCTTGAATACTGGTTGAACAATATCATGTGAGACTAGGAATCATGTAAGGAGCACAAACATTACATTGAGGGGGTGTATTAGAATGTACAATGCATGTTCTATGCATCCAACAGGAATCCTGCTGATGTACTCCTGACTGCAGCTTAGCTAAGTGTCAGCAAGCGGTGGAGTTCCCCTTAATGAACTACCATCACTTGCAGGTACAATTATCATGTATATCAAGTAGAATTTCTACTAATAAATGAACTACCATCACTTGCAGTAATGACTCATGTGTTTAGATTCCATGTTTATTAGTTAGGCCTTGCATAGCCCCATACCTGTGCTAAAATAGCTAGCATAGCCCTGAAGCCATGCTGTTGCAATGGGCACAGCATTGTGCCTATGCACTTGGTAACCAATTCAAACTCCACACTGTGTTTGAATTTAGTGCCCAAATTACTGGTTTTTGGTAATATTAGCAAACTCAGCTAAGTTTGTAGACTCTTGTGGATATTACAGTTGGGCATCAACAAAATAAAGTGCTTTTAGCCTCAAGAAAATCAGGGAAAATAGGAGGAAAATATAATGAATTTGAGGCTATTGGATACTACATTTATATATCCAAAGACTAATTTTCAGCTGCAATTTTAGTATCACAAAGCGAAAATAAGTGAATATTGTAGAAGAAAATTAAGAGAAAAATAACTGGCACCATTGAGTGCCTTTTAGACTAGGCCTTGATATCCACAAGCATTTGATCCATTGGGATATATTCCATTTGAACTTTCTTCCCCTCTATCATGTTGTGGATGAAATAGAGTTGAATGTTGAAGTGTTTTGTCCTTGAATGTTGCTGATTACCATAGGCTGTAGTAATAGCAGACTGGTTATCAGAATACACTTTAATCGGATGTTTTATTTGCTGAAAAACTTTGCTGATAAATTGTTTCGGCCAAATGGATTCTTTTGTGGCATGAGTTAACGCAATAAACTCTGCCTCAGTTGACAAAAGTGCTACAATTGTCTGCTTTTGACAACTCCATGAGATGCTCCCAGAATCAATTTGAAATACATAGGCTGAAATAGAGTGTCAATGATCTTGTGAGGCCCAGTTGGCATCTGAGTATCCCACTATACCATCCTGGCTCCCTGCTAAGACTAATTTTTTTCTCTTTTGTCCCTTTCAAATATTTAAAAACTCTTTTAACTGCATCTCAGTGAGCAATCCCTGGATTTTCTAAGAATTGTGATAGCACTGAAACTGTGAATGATATGTCCAGTTGGGTAGCTACTGCTGCACACATGAGTGAACCTATTGCCTGCTGGTATGGAATCTTTTCCATCATTTCTTTTCAACATCTGTAGTCAGGCAGTGATCTTTAGATAGTTTAAGATAGTACATCTCCTCCCCATCACCGATTTGACGAGCGAAAAGAAAGTCTGCCGATGTCGACTTTTGAGCCATTCACCGAATGCCCCGGATTCAACCGGTCCGGTGATTGTTCGATGTCAAAACTCAGTTCCCTTACCGAATATGTCACTGACGACCCAAATCAGTAGCCTTGGTATCATGCACAACTTGTTCATCACCACCAACCGGCGACGGGACCAGTTCGAAAGGTGGGACACCACGCTAGAACTTCAAAAATTGAAACGGTAAGACTGCTTGCGTACAGAAAAGGCCAACTGCGGGATCGGGTCTGTTACCTTACCCGGCTATCATGGTGAGCGAATCCTCCGAGGCAGAGGCTTAAAGGATCATAATTTCGGTTAATTAATCAATACCTCCAGGTCCACTCAATGAGTCTATTCTTACATCTGCAGTCTTTTGTTCATATGTTGCACAAGGTGTGCAATGCGCTACAGTACTTTCCCCAAGGCACAAGACTATATGAAGGCCCAAATATTACAACTGGGATGCAACTGGGGACTTGAACACAACTGTTACTGGATCATTGATATCGTCGTGCCTTCGAAAATTCTTTCTAAATCTACTTCTTTTGCACACTTCTACTTCTTTTTCACACATCGGACATCGGCCCATTAGGCAGCCTTGGCCACTTTTGGTGATAGTGACCGTCGGATCAAATTGAACAAAACTGGTGACCCTTTTTATCACGTACTATTTGTTTACTACTGATCTCTTTGATGTGGTCATGGTAAACGGTGTCTACAGGGTTTTTTATTTTTTATTTATTGAATT
>QLPI01003686.1:0-10085 GCA_003314275.1 Chroogomphus rutilus | reverse complement strand
AAAACCTCCCGGACACGTCGCGTTCCGTATCTCATGGCTGGACGGGGGTACTGTGTTATTTGTGGACGAGGGGCTGCAGGTTGCTGTGCGTAAGACGATTGGAAACATGCCGTGAATGATGTCTCGGCGAGTAAATGCGGTCGCGCCGGCCGTTTGCCTTGTGCGTTCTCGTGCGGACTTGGCGTCCCATTTGAGTTGACCATGTGCAAAGTATCATCGCGTCTCTGTAGGGGATTCGGTAATGAGAACATCCTGTAAAACAACATCGCCGTTGCATTCCCGTGTGCACGTGACTGCGTCACGTGATCGTTCACCGGAGGTTCCGCGTCATCCGCCATCGTCTCGTTCGATGGCGGTGACGGTACTGAGCTATAGCTACAGCTGGGCTGGCCGTCCGACGACTTCAAGACTTCAACGTGTCTGGTCTCTGTATGGACACACGCCGCGTCCGGCCGCCTCGACGCTACAACGGTTTCCGCGGGCTGCGTGAATAGCACGGCGGTCTGCCTAGATGGCTCCGCCTCGACGACGATCTCGACTGCGTGTTGCGGCGTGGCGCTTCGCCCGTTTCGTACATTGGCTCTATCCGCGTCCGGCTCTTTCGCTGCGGTACGCGGCCCCTGTTCGTCGCGGCTCTTTGGCGGCGGTGCGGCGGCATCTGTAACGTTTGCGGCATCGTGTATGGTCGTTGGATCTACGTCCGGCCCCCCAACCTGCAGTCCCTCGTTCGACATGGGACATGGGACCGGCGGCCTCAACGGCTCGCTGTCCGCTGCGCGCGGCGTATCGCGGCACCCTTGCGGTAATGCGGCCACCCCTTCGATCGCGTGCGGCGGCTCTGGCTGTTCGGTATGCGGCGAGTCGCATCCGGTCTGCGCCGTTGCGTCAGTGTGCTCCATTGGCAACGGGTGAGTGTCCTGCCCCTTCTCATCCACCCCTTCACTGACGGTCCTCTCCATCCTCTCCATGAAATCGTCCTCCATTTCATCCTTCTCCTCTCTCTCTCTCTCTGCCTGCTCCATTCCGGCTTGCAACTTCTCTGGATCTGGGTGCGCGATTTTCTCTGTCATCAAATGTTGCAATGTGCATTCGTATCCGGGCCCTGGTGAGGTGCCGTCGCCAATTGCGCGGTATGTCCTCCCTTTGTTAACCGGTGTCGTTTGTGCACTGATTGTCTCTTTTGTTTCTTTTCCTTTGATCGCTTTCTGCCCATCCTCTTGTTGCTGTTCTGTCTGCCGGTTGGTCTGCTCCACTTCCATCTGCCGCTCTTGCTCTGCTTCCTCTTTCTCCTGCTCTTCCGCCCATCTTCGCTCGTGTTCTTCCCACTCCTCCTCCGTTCTCTCTGGTTTCTTTTCCCTTTCGGGTGGGCTCTCTGGCTTGTCTACGGCTGGGCTCGTGTAAACGGCTGCGTAGTATGTTTGCGGATGGGGGATGGTGACGTTCGGCTGGTTTTCTACTTTCGACGGTGCGGCTACTGCGGTGAACGAGTAAGTGTTTCTTCGCTTCGAGCTGTATACAATTATTGACCCGTTCTTTGATAGCTTGACGTGGTCTCGTGCGAAAGTGAGCTCAGCGTTCCTCTCTGTCAGTCGCTCGACTGACAACACGTTCCTGGCTCGTTCCGGCGTGTAGATCACATTGGTGAGTGCTACGTTTACGTCCGGTATTCCACTGTACTGATCTGACAACAGTGTGATTCTCACTGTGCCGATGTGATTGTTGTGATCGAGGTACGTGAACAGCTCGTAGTCCCCGCATGTGTGGTTTGTCGCTGACAGGTCTAATAGCCATGTATGCGGCTCGATCTCGACTCCAGGATAACGGTAAGTGTATTCCATTGGTAGTCGGACTCGGATCGGTAGATAGAGAATGTTGTATGTGCCTTGTAGTTGGGGTGTGAGGTTGTTTTGGAATATAATGATTCCCGGGTGTCTTTTAGACTCTGTGTGAATACACCTGTGATATGAATGGAAAGAAAGACCTCTTCTTCAACTGGCTGGCTCAAGCTGTAGAAGCTATGAGACTCTTAATCTGTTGGTGAATATATTAGATAATTTCCTATATTAGACTTTAGGGTAGGCAAATAGATATGAGGGGAGAATAGAGGTCTTAGTGTTTAGTCTATGTTCTAGCTTTAGATAAAGGCTTTTGTTTTCAACTTGTTGTAAAAGTATATTGGAATTTATTGGGAGCAAAGTTTATGCTACTCTAAACACTCTAGTTATATAGTAAGTGTAGCGTCTACTCAACGCTGCGTATGCCTGCGCACGCCCCTCCTAGAGGCGCGTGCCATCAATGACGCGTGATAGGTGACTGACGCGTGTGACTGTAACGCGTTCATGACTTGTGGCCGCTGCACGGGCGGCTCAATACACAGGATAGATAATACGCATGCCTACCTGGTTCCAACACAAAGTAGCAGTGGCGTTCGGTGAAAGTTGGAGTTGCACATCCATCACTGGGGCTCCCTGGAACTTACATACGTCTCTGTAGGCTGTTTGGCGACGTGTCAGATATTTGGCATGAAGGCTTTATTAGATGCACGCAATTCCACACCATTAAATGTATGTTGCGTGTCTCCCAAATTTTGAAGGTTGTCACAGAGGACAAACTCGGCCAAGCTCAGCATTTGAAGGTCGGAACATTGGCATGGTGGCCCCTGATAAAGAAACAGGCACGCAAAGGCCTCACTTGGGTAATTGAAATGCATAGAAGAGCACTCCAGAATTTGTCAGTGGTAGAAGTAGGTCGATACTGAGGACTGGTTACATTTATTGCCTTTGTGCCGTCGGGAAGAGGGATAGACAGTTCAACTTAACATGGGAATGAGTATTCCGAAGATAATGTGCGCGTATGCACTTACAAACTTGACAGACCGCCGTAGAAACAAAGAGAAATAATGCAGCGATCCATATCATGGTAGCCAGCGGCTGAAAGACGAGAAGAGGCGCCTGATGAGCGACTATCTCTATACATACATCAAATCAAATAAAAGGTATCAAATCAAATCAAATCAAATCAATCTATAATAAAAGTGTTGATTGTGGTGTCAGTGGGTATTTCTGAGTCAGACCGTTCGGTAAATTTACTACAGCGACAAACAATCGGCGCACGGCATGATATCATAGACGCATCATGCTTTGTCACTCGCTCCCAAAAAAAAACCGATAACTAACCGGTAGCAACGATAATACCAACTACGCCTGAAGCACGCTCGCTCTTAGCGCACCACCATGCGCACTGCATTCGACAGCGACGACCTCCCTCCCTGCTCGCACCAAACCACGCCTAAGGGAACCTTCTACATCTACACCATGTCTCCAAAATCCTGCTAGACCTATAAATTTACAAGATATTCCCTTGGGTTCAGAAAGGGTTTCATATTTGCATGTAATTGCTCAGAGTCTTCCTCTCATTCAAGGTCCTCAGCCAAGAACTCATATCTATTCATCTGTTCCACCACTACCTCAGCCATTATCTGCTTATTCTTCAAATGATATCCCTTTGGGGACAGGAGGTGTGGCTCATTTGCATGCTCTGGCTGTACCTCATCCAGTGAAACATGAACCTGATCCACCTCCAAGACCCCTTATTCAACCTCCTCCTGTTTTTACTATTCCACATCCCATTGGTCCTCTTGCATTAGGTCATCATATACATTCCCCTTCACTTGCACCACTTCATATTGAACCTACACCTGAGCCTTTTTTACATGTTCCTTAGCAAATACACCATTGGAACATCAACTGGTTGTTGAACACAATGTACCAGGTGATGATCTGGGGTTGATAAATGTCAGGTGTCTGGATTGTAATGCATGGTATTGGATGGCTGAACAACTGACATGTTCTTCCAATTGTTCTTCTAAATTTGGAATTTGTTGTTCAGCAGCAGAATATCCTTGCCATTGTTGCCAGAGCCACCTGATGTCTTTGGGACTCTTTTAAACAGTCAAGACAACAGGGAAAAACAGTTCAGGGAGACTATACATCGATATAATATGTCCTTGGCTTTCATGTCATTGGGGGTTAAATTGGAGTCTAGCCTCTTAGGTGATGGTCCTTACATCTTCAAAATACCTGGAGAGGATTACCACAGCCATGTTATGCACAACTCTATTTTTATGACCCCAGTGAGGCTTTGGGATATCAACAAAACCATAATAGAAACATTTTAGACAATGCAGTATTGAATGACCTTCAGCAAATGATGCTGTCATCTATGTCAAGATTTCTAGGGACAATATTTCAGTCTTCTGAAGGGAAAGACTCTAGTCATATTAGAATATCTACCTAGGGACGATATCTAAGTAACAAAAGGTGAGTCTTTACATATCATAAGGTGTAAAAATATTACTCACTTCAGTCTTCTGGAGGGAAAGACTGAAGTGATGAAGCAACAGATGGCACTACTTATAGTCAGGACCGGGTGGCACTTATTAATTAAAAGCCTGGGGGAATGAAATTGTTGTTGTATATATATTTTTATGATACATAGTGTTGGGTCATGATTTTATTCCCCTGCATTTGTGTTTTGCACTTGCATGTTTGTTTCTCTTTTGCGCTTTTCTCTTTTGTATTTGCGTTCTCTGGCGCTTAAAATAAGTGCCCATAACGACGCACCATTGCACACCTTTGGGTCTTGTCTTTAGCATCCATATTGACAAGCCCCAAAGGCCATTGTTGCTCTCTATATGTGACAGTTAAGAGTCTCTAGACCTTCCTTGCCAACAGGTTATGGGCCCTGGGTTTTAACTGTCCCACACTGCAACACACACTTGTCCAATCCCCCTACTTTTTGGCACACACCTTCCTACAGGTTCCATCCACGTCCTGTCCAATTTTCAGCCTTATCCGTCAACAATTGACTTCACAACACCCTTATCATGTCCAGGTGTCATCCTGCCCTTTTCTCTGCCACCCTTCCTGCTTTCATATCACCCTCCTCAACAACACCAACTATTCCCAGTGGAGAGGAGAGATGAGGGCTGTGTTGCAGAGCAAGAGAGTGTGGCAGATTGTCATTGGAAGGAGGGTCAGGCCTGTTGATGCTGTCAAGGCAGCCATTTGGGATGAGGAGGCATCTATGGCAGCTGGAGATATCTTCTTAGGTGTTCAGCTTGATCAGAGGGTTCATTTTGAGGGTATTGCTGAGGATCCAGTCAGGATGTGGTCAAAACTCAAGTTTGTACACCTCCAGGAGCCTTTTACCATTGCTCCTGCACCTATACAGCTCCCTGCTTCATCTACTGGCTCTATTACACCCCAAACAAAGTTTTGTGCACTCTGCACACACCAGGGACATTCCCAGGACATCTGTCATTATTTTCTACCTGCAAACTCAAATTCTCAGCGTCAAAATCACTCTCAGAAGCAATCTGCACCATCTAATATCATTGTGCACACCAATACTACCTTATCTGCTCCAATTTTGATCCCTGATGTTGAATTTGATGGAAATCCAAGTGCTGCATCATTTTCTGCCTTTGCACTCTCTTCCACACTGCTTCAGCTCAATGCTGAGTTTGATTGGATTGCAGACAACAGTGCTACATCTCATATGACTCCTCATCGACACTGGATACATAATTTTCGTCCACTTGTCATTCCCATTCAGCTTGCAGACCACCAAGTCATCTATTCTACTGGAGTTGGCACTGTCCAATTTGCACCAGTGGTAGATGGTGTTCAGAGGTGCATTTTAGAGTTTACTTGAGTGCTCCATGTTCCTGCATTACACAACAATCTCCTCTCTGTCTTATACCTCACTCGCCAAAAGCAGTTCACTGTCACCATTGTCCATAATCGCATTACATTCACTCAGAGTGGAAACCTTCTTTTCACCGCTTCTGTGAGCACTCACAACACTGCTCTCCTTGACAGTTCTACCATTCCTGTATCCGAGTCTGTGAACTTTTCCAGCACTTGTGTCATGGATCTCTCTCTCTGGCATCGTCGTCTTGCGCATATGAACCTAGAGAGTGTCAAACACCTTGTCAAGGGTGATCTGGTGGATGGTTTGGTGCTCAAGTCACAACAAAACCCTGATCCTATTTGTGAACCATGTCTTGCCAGCAAGCAACATCGGAATCCCTTTCCTTCTTCATCCACTCTTGCATCTAAGCCACTTGACCTTGTCCACACTGGTCTCCATGGACCTCTCCCTGTGCACACCCATTCTGGGTACAGATATTGGGTTCTGTTCATTGATGACAAGACATGCTTTTGCTCTTTCCACCCTCTCCACACCAAGGATGAGGTATTTGCGGCATTTAAGCAGTACAAGGCTTGGGCAGAGACACAGCTTGGTCTGAAGATCAAGTGTTTGCGTGATGACAAGGGTGGGGAATACATGTCCAAGGAGTTTCAGGCTTTTACAGATCTACATGGAATTGAATGCCAACACACTGTTTGTGCCAGTCTACAGCAGAATGGAGTTGCAGAATGTGCCAATTGTACAGCTGCTGAGGCTATTACCACCATGCTTGCTGAATCTAAACTACCTGCATCATTCTGGGGAGAAGCATTGGCTGCCTATGTCCACATCTGGAATCGCAGTCCCACTCATTCTCTTCATGACATCACTCCATTCCAGGCATGGTATGGCAAGAAACCATCTGTTCAACACCTTCGTGTCTGGGGCTGCACTGCCTATGTCCATGTGCAGAAGGACCAGCATAAGGGACTTGAGTCACACACTCAGAAATGTGTCTTCATTAGTTATCCTCCTGGTGTCAAAGGCTGGAAATTCTGGAATCCTGACACTTGCAAGGCTTTAATCAGCAATGATGCTGAATTCGATGAGCATGTCTTCTCTTTATCATCCCCTTCATCACGTTTGCATCCTGCTCCAACCCCTGCACAGTTTATTGATGTCTCAGAAGATATGCCAGAAGTGGTTACAACTCACAACCAGACTCCTCCTCCTGCACCAATCCCTGCACCAGACCCATTGCCTCTCCTTACACCGGTCCCTGATCCCCCTTCTTTGTATCGCAGCACTCATATCCGTCACCCTCCCAGAGAGTTCTGGAAGATTGAACATGACAGAATTCATCGCAACATCTCTCCTGAGTCCAATGATGAGGATGATGATGAGCCTGTTGAAGAGGCAGCTGGCCTCATTTCTGTGTCATGTCATCCATATGAGTTGCTATCTCCTGCTGGCGCCATGGAGTATGTCTTCAAAGTCAGTGGGATGGAGCCCAGAACACTTGCAGAGGTATTGAAGTGTCCTGATGGTCAGCTTTACCTTGATGCTGCTATGGAGGAGATTCAGGCATTGGTGACAAATGGGACTTGGGAACTGGTCAAGCTCCCTGCTGGTCATAAAGCTATTGGCTCTCGTTGGGTGTTCAAGGTCAAACATCGTCCTGATGGTTCCATTGAGCATTACAAGGCTCGTCTGGTGGCCAAGGGCTACAGTCAGTGTCCTGGACTTGACTATACAGAAACATTTGCACCCACTTCCAAGTTTGCTGCCCTTTGTGCCATTCTGGCCATTGCTGTGATTGAGGACCTGGAACTTGAATCCCTTGACATATCCAGTGCTTTCTGGAATGGTGAAATTGACACAGAGGTCTATCTTCAGCAGCCTGAGGGATTTCACCAGGGTGGACCAGATCATGTTTGGAGACTTCTCAAGGTGCTCTATGGACTCAAACAGTCACCCAGGGTGTGGGACAAGAAGCTGGACACTGTCTTACATGAGTTAGGCTTCACTCGCATCAAGTCTGACACTAGCATCTACATCTGGCTCAGAGACAATGTCAAAATCCTAGTCCCTGTCTTTGTTGACGATCTCACCCTTGCTTCCAAATCTCTATCTGCCATCTCCCATGTGAAGACTGAACTTGCAAAACGGTTCAAGCTACGTGACCTTGGCCCTACTTCCAGCCTACTTGGTATTGAAATCACTCAGGACCGCTTACAATGACATCTCTGCCTCTTACAGCATCAGTACATCTCTGACATGCTTGATCGTTACAACCTTGCAGACAGTGCACCTGTCACTACCCCCATAGACCCTGGTCTCAAATTGTCATCCTCCATGTCCCCTATGACTCCTAAGGAGATTGGTGAGATGAAGAACATTCCCTATGCATCAGCTATTGGCTCCATGATGTATCTGTCAGTTGCAACTCTCCCTGACATTTCTTATGCTGTTGGAGTCTTGTGCCGGTTCAATCAGAACCCTGGTATAGCACACTGGAAAGCAGTCAAACACCTCTTTTGATATCTGAAGGGGACCATGGATTATCAGCTTGTCTATGCACTCTCACCATCAGGTGAACTCTTTGAAAGCTACACCGATGCTGACCATGCTGGGAACCCAGACAATGGCAAGTCTACCAGTGGGTATCTCCTCAAAATGGGCACAGGTGCGATCAGCTGGTCCCAAACTATAGTAGCCCTCTCCACCACTGAGGCAGAATTTGTTGCTGCTGTTCATGCTGGAAAGGAAGTGGTCTGGTTTAGGCAGTTCCTTGGTGAACTTGGGTATACATTTGATTCACCCTCTACCCTTCGAATTGACAACCAATCTGCAATCTCTGTTGCCAAAAACCCTGAACACCATGGTCGGATGAAACACCTTGATTTGCGGTTCTTCTGGCTTCGTGATGAAGTTGCAGGTGGCACACTGAGTCATCTGTTCATTCCCACCACTGACATGGCTGCTGATCTACTCACCAAGCCATTGGAGCAAGTTAAAGTTGAGAGGTGTAGGAAACTGATGGGGATTGAAAAGCATATGTGAGTATTGCAGTGGTAACTCATCAGGGGGGGTGTTGGGTCATGATTTTATTCCCCTGTATTTGTGTTTTGCACTTGCATGTTTGTTTCTCTTTTGCGCTTTGCTCTTTTGCATTTGCGTTCTCTGGCGCTTAAAATAAGCGCCCATAACGACGCACCATTGCGCACCTTTGGGCCTTGTCTTTAGCATCCATATTGACAAGCCCCAAAGGTTAGTAGTTACTTTGCTATATACATGTCTTTAGTATCCATATTGACAAGCCCCAAAGGCCATTGTTGCTCTCTGTGTGTGACAGTTAAGAGTTTCTAGACCTTCCCTGCCAACACATAGCTTTGTATTTTTATTTTGTGTGTATGTCTTGATGATTGAATGTATGTGGTTAAATGGCTGCCACATATCGAGGGTTTTAGGTGCTAGCCCAGGGAGATGGGGCATAGTTGGCAAAATAGATGTTTAGACTATTGGTTGCTCAACGCAGTGAAATGTGTATGAATAGATAATGTAGTTAATGTTTACTACACCTAAAGACAATATCCTGGCATGTCCGGGCATTTGACAAAAGTGTCAAGTCCACGATACCAAGCTCCGATCCACTCGGCAATACCAACTGACCGACCCTTACCCACATCACTCCTCACTACCACATGGTCTCAGTTTGGTACAACCCGTCGATCATCTGAGCTACTCTTCTCACCCTACCTAGGGAATGGCACGGGTCACCCATGGGTCAAATGTGGGTGACCCACACCCGACCCATGGGAAACCCGAACCCGTCAACCCATGGGTTTTTTCCCACAGGTCGATGGGTCTCGGGTGCGCACCGCACCCGCACGCAATACGTCGCATATGTGGCGGCACGTGCACATATGCATTCCTCACTCTGAATATCAACTTGGTTCGCATCTTCTTGTCTGCCCTCCTTTTGTCTAAAGTCCTCGCTCAAGCTGACACTCTCAGCACCTTCACAGGCCTCTCCTCTCTCCAAATCAGTGGCACACGTTGTGTTCGTGTTGGAGTTGACGCCCCGGGTTGGGCCCGGGTCACGGGTGCTCACGGCTTGACCCGCACCCACACACCCAAGGACACCTGACCCGGTGACCCGTGCGGGTTGGCCTGACCCGTGCATTTCCCTAACCCTATCCCCTCCACCCCTTACTATTCTCTCTTTCCCAGACCATTTCCTTACCCATTCTCCCTCAGAACATTTACTTTTCTTTTATTATTTGGTCGTGGCCTTATTGTTTTATCTTCGGCCATTTTCCATTGTTCTATTCTCATCCACTCTCTCATTATCTTATTCTCAGCCATCTTTCATTATTCTATTCTCACTT
>QLPI01003682.1:0-33502 GCA_003314275.1 Chroogomphus rutilus | reverse complement strand
TTTTTTCGGGAAGGTCTGTAGTTTCCAGCAACCATAGCGTTGCATACCGATTTCAATTCGTCACCGCCCATTGCACGGGTTTCAAACAAGGAGGACGAATACGTATACCTGGATTGAAGATACCGGGAGGGGGGCGCATGCGGGCCTTTCGCATCCTTTCGTGTTGTCCATTTGATGTTTTTGTTTGTCTTGTTTTGTTTTGTTTGTCTTGTTTTGTTTTGTTTTTGTTTGTTTTATTTTTTATATCAAGAAGGATTCCAGCTGGCATGCTGTAGACAGTGCTATTCGAAATAGAAATTTCAGGTCGAGCCAAATTATACAAAATTCTTACATTTTTTTAAATAAAAATTAAAAAACCGTCGGAGAATAATGACCCTCGTCAAATCACAGTCATAACCTGTCCTTGGCAGGATGGCCCAACTCTTTTTTTGTACATATCATGAGAGAGAGAAAATCAATTATAGTGCTCAAAGCACGTGCACTTATGGTGCACTCTAACTACAAAACATTGGTACTATGTGAGAGATAGTTATCTATAATCATTCAAGGAAACTGTGGCAGATAGATGGCATGATGTGAAGAAATAAGACAGCTGGTTTTGTGAGTGTAGGAGAAAAAATGAGACCCTAATTATTTCTGTATGTACCAGCAAGTTTCCAGAACATCATGAATGGCTCACATCCAGTCCAGAGTGGGTGGGCCAGGATTAGTAGTGCAATGGACATTTTGGTCAATGTGTTTTGTGGAAGCTCCAGAAATCTAAATACTATCTCAGTCGTTGGTAATGCGACTCAAATTCATGAATACCTAAATAATATGAACAGATGCATCAGTACAGCATATCTAGGTTAGAAAACTAAATGTCTCACCTCAGTCATTGGTAATGTGACTGAGGGGAGACAAATTGTCTACTGTGCTTTATACTATAAGACTGTGGAATATTACAATAGGAAATGCACAGCAATTGAGACATTGATAAATAGAAAGAATGAGAAAAATAAAACAATGAAGAAAAAAAGAATAAATGGATCCTATGTGGATGACACATCAATCAATAATGCCAGAAATGTCTGATTCTAACAGAAGCATCATGCATTGGGGTGTTGGAATAATTCAATCAGCATCTGTGCATTGGTTGCCATGTCACATTAGTCACACATGCTTTGTAATTCCTCATCTGTTTGCAATGAGCCATTACCTCTGCTCAAGCCAAACAGTTGCTCTTTCTACGGTCCTTGCTCAGCACCACCAGAATTCAACACAACCAGATCATGGGTTGCTCCTGTAACCACCATAGGTGCTGATAGGAACTGTGGAATCTCAAAAGCCCAAACTGGAACAGAGTCCACTATCACTTTAAACTAGATTGGAGTCTGCTATGACTTTAAACTAGATCAGAGTCCTCCATGATGTAAACTAGATCATAGTCCTCTATGACTTATAGTGATTGGCACGGGTAACCCCTGGGTATTTTGTGCCTACCCATACCTGTACCCAAGAATACCCATACCCTTGGCAATGGGTAGCGGGTTATTGCGGGTATGGGTATGGATACCTGCGGGTTCAACGAGTATTGCTTTTACCTGCGACCTACAACGGGTATTGTTCTTACCTACAATCCACAATGGGTATTGCACTTACCTGCCACTCACAATGGGTATAAATTGACCCAATACTGAAATTTAATATATTTTCTTATTATAAAAATTCAGAATTTATAAAATATTACCCATAATAGAATCCCAACCCATAGTACACTCCTCCTCAGGATTGGTGACCTCATCCCCCAATGCAGCCTTGATATCAGCATCCTTTACCAAACCAAGTGTGCTCCAAGATCTAATACACATAAGGGCTTGAGTCGTCTGAGCTGAAAGTCAGTTCTGAATATAGGGCAAAACAAGACAGCCTTGGCTGAATACATGTTCAACAGCAACAGTTGTAGCTTTGAATTTTTATTAGAATTCAAAGAATATAACAAATAATTTAATACAAAGTTACTTACCAGGAATAGACAGATAATCTTGGGCCATGCATGATAGACAGGGAAAAGTAGACCTCCTCTCATACCACCATTTGAGAGCATCAGTTACATTCTCCACATCATTAGCAAGATAACATTCATCTAGGGCCCAGGTGTTGACATGGATACCACTTGTAGCTCTGGTAATGCAAACAGCACCCTACCTCAGGTGCACCCAGGTACACATCTGCCTTAGGTATAGACGACATACACACAGAGGCAAGTGCACCTGGGGTTCCCAGGAGGCAGGATGGGGCTATCAGCAACCCCAATGCAAACAGCATCTTACCTCAGGTGCACCCAGGTACACATCTGCCTTAGATATAGACGACATACACATAGAGGCAAGTGCACCTGGGCTTCCCAGGAGGCAGGATGGGGCTACCAGCAACCCTAATGCAAGCAGGGGTAGCCTGGGTATGGGTCAGGGTCAGGATTGGCCAACCCAGCTGCTCATTGGGTTTGAGAATTTTGGATTTCAGTATAGGGATGGGCGAAGATGGGTATTGTTGGATGTTAATCTCATGGTCCATCCTGGGAGCTGAGTTGGAATTGTGGGCTTGAACGGAGCAGGGAAGTCTACTCTCTTATCTCATATTGTAGAAGAGGATGGACCTGTGGGTACCAGGATGGGAACAATCACATGACACCCAAAGGCACAAATGGCATGCTTTTTGCAATCAGCAGTTGATGAGCTGCATGCACTTGATAAGCGCAACAAGACGGCAACAGCACTGTCTGTGCTCTTTGGCATGTGATATGGTGCCTTGACAGAGCAGGAGGTGAGGGGAATTTTGGGCTCGCTCAGATTACAGGGGCAAACGGCATCAGATGTGCCAATTGCCTAATTATCAGGTAGACAGAAGGTGCGGGTTGTGCTCACCAAGTTGCTCTGGTGCGGCATACTACACTTGCATGTGTCGCATACGCACACATATGACATCTGTTGTATACATTCGCATATGACACACATGCACACACACCTTACAGTGCTGGCGCACTTGGTTATTTGCTTGACAGCAGCAGCGGAATCAGGCTAGGAGTCGGACTACGGTTGGGAGGAGGTGTGGGACACAGCAGGAGGTTTGGGAGTTTGGACATGAGTATCCTGGGTCTGCCTGGGTCTGTGGGAGGTATGAGGGCAACATCCCACTCAGTGGTGACAAAGTAACCCACTAAGTCACACTCACCATACAGATGTCATACATGTGCATGTACGACATGCATGTGCCACATGTGCACATGTACGACAGTGCAAGGTGGGAGAGCACTTTGAGTGTGTGGTGCGTGAGTGCAAGTGATCGCGTGAAAGAGAATGTGAAGGGGAAGACCATGGTTTGTTGTCCTTGTTGTCTGGCACAGATGCAACAGGCTCGATATTGAGCGAGGTGGTACTTTGGGGATGGATCATGGTAGCATCCAGTCCACTTGGCCGATGTTGGGTATATGGTAGCGTCCATCCATTGAAGGTTAATAGTGTCGTGCAGTGGGCAGGCTGACGGAGGGTATGTGTATGTGGTTTGACACCAAGCTGATGTAAGCGAGGTTGGCGCTGAACCTCGATTACATCAGCCACAAAACATATTAAATAAATTCTGAATTTTTAAAATACAAAAATATATTGATTTTGAGTACAGTCACATGACAGGGGTGCGGCTGGGCTTAGATAATAATTTTGCTTACAAAGTGCTGACTAAAAACCCATGTCAAACCTGCCTAAGGGTACAGGTTTGGGCTGGGTTAGAAATCCTGATCCTGACCCTTACCTGCGCTACCTGTACCTGCTACCCACATGGGTTTCCAATACCCATGCCAATCACTAATGACTTAAACTGTGGAAGCCTGTTTTTCCCACCACCAAGAGGATTTCTATTCTACTCTACTTATGGAACCCTGGATATGCATGTGTAATGGAACTCAGAAGTGGATCCACCCCCCATACCATGAAATAGCATAGGATCTGGAGATCTGAGATAGAAGTTTAGGAGTTTGGATTTCAGGAGGTACATGGAGAGTTGATGCTGCTAGATAAGGTGTGTTGGAATAATTCAATCAGCATCTGTGCATTGGTTGCCATGTCACATTAGTCACACATGCTTTGTAATTCCTCATCTGTTTGCAACAAGCCATTACCTCCACTCAAGCCAAACAGTTGCTCTTTCCATGGTCCTTGCTCAGCACTACCAGAATTCAACACAGGGATTAGAGTGTCAGGCATACAGCTAGTATAGAGAGTGTTGTCAGCCAGACCAGGCCTGAAAAAGGGGACCTACCTCAGCAAGTTTGCATGCATGGTGGTCCAAGGCAGCTTTGCACATTAGGCATTCCTGGCTCATTGCTATATGAGCACCTATGCAGATGGCACATCTCAGAATGATGTGTTGACATGGTATGGGTTTATCATATTTTTCTTCATTGGGACAAAGGAATTCTCATGTTATGTGTTTGCCTGAGCATCATCCACAAATTGTTGTTCTCTTGCAGAGCCATGCTGTTAGTGGATAGCCTCCTGCCCCTTAATGTTCATTCTTTTCCCAGTATATCTTCTATTTTTCTACCCCCTGTTAATGCTTTAGTTTAATTCTCACCTGCACTTGTTTCATTGACTGTGACATCACTTACTCATGTCACAGTCACTAGCTATATAGTTGGATGCTTAGGTAAGGGATCCTCACCTCATTCTCTTTTGGATCCCCTTACCAGTGCCTGAGTGGACTTGTTGGTAAGCAGAGGGTCTGGGACACCTTTGTCAGGCATAGGGAGAAGGCCAGGGCTGGGTGGTGTCCTGTTAGTTTAGCTCCCAGTAAGAATGCCAGCAGGGCCTGAGTGTTAAATCCGCATGTCAGGTGCTTAGCTAGATACTTCCGGAAGGGTTTCCGGAGGTTCTGAGTGGTTTCAGAGGGGGGGGGTTCATACTCTGGAGGTGGAGGGACTAGAGGTCGCGGGTTCATGGACGGAAACGGAAAAGACAGAAAGACAGGAAGCGTCGGGGGCTTGGGACTGTTCACGGTATTAGGTCGTTTGACTAGTCGTTTGAGTTATTTGAGGTTGCAGGGACTTGGCTTCAACTTATGTGTTGTGCCCTCCTCGATTGTCTATCCCTAATTTCGGAAAGTTGGAAAGTTTACCGGAACTGAATCGGAAACTACAATGCAGAATTAAGTTGATATTCATACTGGCAAATAGTCCAGTCGACTGGTGTCTTATATACATGTATCTAATCCTTGTACTAACTTTGCCGAGTAAAGACAAGGGGAGGAGAGAGTACAAGGGGCTAATAGAGAATGAAAAACAAGGGAGTGAGGTACGTGATGATCCTGCACGTCGTTTATAAAAGAGTGGAACCTAAGGTCTTGGAATCGCAGAGGTTCAGGATTGCGGAACTTCGGGTTGATACAACAGAATTTGTGGAAAGCAATTGTTCAGGCTTTAAACGGTCGGAAAGGTCCCAGAGACGGTGTGGGTGGTTGTGGGGATTAATGTAGGTTTATTGGGGGCATGGGTTATAACAGTATCCCCCCACTAGGACCGAGCCCTCGAGGTCCTAAGCTTAATCGAGGTGGTAATTAAGACGGACATGACTGTGAGAGCTTTCTGACTGTTTTCTGGGATGATTGTCGATCAATAAGTGCTGATGGTCCAGTTGCCTATAAGAGGGGTGTCTTGTAGAACTGGGAGGAGTCTTTCCTCAATAGAGAACACGGATTCTCAACCCTTGGAAGACTTCAGAATTTTTTCCCATTTCCTCCTTTCCAGGGCATCGTTGGTAGGGTCTGAGTGGTGTCTCGAAAACGATCTGTGACGCTTGTGGGTCATTGATGGTGATGTGGCAGTGTTGCAGGCTTGTGCTATCACGATTCGCGATTCCCTTGGTTTGTCGGGTTCTTGTGGTGATTTTTTCCCTTTTAATCCTTTCATAGTGCAGGGGCAGTTCCCAGACCCATCATCGTCCAGAAACCCCTCTTGTGATCATTCCGGATGGGGCACTGTTCCTAGCAGTCTAGTGGCGGGGGCGGGTGGTCTGGATGCTTTCGATCGGATTTCCACGTTTTTGGCCCATCTAGACACATTTCAGGAGGACTCAGATTATTACCAGGGTCTTCTTGTGGCGCTCGACCGCTGTCTTCGGCATATTGTTGAGTTGACGGAACAGCATTTGGGGGAGGTCAGACTGGCTTGAAATCTTGTTGACGCATTGTCATCATTGGTCGATCGGGCCAAGGGTAGGCCCAATGTTCAGTCCTCGGGTGGTGTTCGTTCTTTGGGGACCGGAGGAGTTTTGGGTGAGCCTGTCATGTGATTTGGGCATGGAAGGTGGATGTTTGGTGTGGAGGGTCTGTCAGGTGGGAGGGCCAGGAAGGTAGGGGCTTGGAGAAGGAGCCTGCGGGGCCAATTCAAATGGAAACCGTTTGTGTCCTGATCAGGTTGGTTCCAATCAGGCCTGGGATGTTCCATGTTTCCTATAGTAAATAGATTTTGTTTGTATAATTTGGGTCATGAGTTCCATGTGTGGTCCTAGATGGCATCAGGGTGGTTTGGGGGTGAAGTGTTCGGATTCTTAACCGATGTGGGTTTGCTTCCGGTTGCTTTTTCCTTCTCTAGGGTAGACATCCCATCGTCTAACTGGTTTCTGTGGTCAGAGTCATGGTGGTTGTGGTAGTTGGTACAGTCATGGTGGTCATAGTGGTCATAGTGGTCATGGTGGTTGTGGTGGTCATGGTGGTTGTGGTGGTCATGGTGGTTGTGGTGGTCATGGTGGTTGTGGTGGTCATGGTGGTTGTGGTGGTCATGGTGGTTGTGGTGGTCATGGTGGTTGTGGTGGTCATGGTGGCCATGGTGGCTAGTCGCCGGATCATCGCTTGGGCAGTGGCAGTGACATCGGGATTCGGAGGATGGCCTGCAATTTCGAGTCTCGGTTTTGAACCATGTCAATAGTTCAGTTCGTATTAACATGTTATCAATAGGTTCTAGTCTAAGAGGGAATCTACACATGGTACTGTTTTGTCTAAGGGACGGTACAGGTTCCGTGATGGTCAGGGTTCTTCCTGAGTGGAGTTTTTCGGAGGGTCAGATTGAGTGCTGAGTGAAAACTATGGGCTCTATGATACCAAGAATCAGTTGGGACGAAAATCTAAACAAGTAGTACTCAATGCCCTGTCGATCGACACATCGTAGCGGGTGAGTGTATGGTGTCCTGGCAACTAGAATCTGACAGAGTTCAGAGGGTCGGAGTTGTTTCCAAGGAAACGGGTCAAATTTCTTCGATGATTGGTCACAGGTGTTCAAAATTCCTGAAAGGTTGGACGCATTGTTTGTTTTACTCCATGGGCACTGTTGGTGTTCAACGTGAACAACTGGTGCTGGAGTTGGAGGCTGTTATGACTCGGTAAAGCCAAGGAGTTGGTCAAGTCCTGCAGACCGTTTCGGGGTGGCTAGGCTTCAACATGCTCGTGCATTGCACCCTGCTATTCCATGTGTGCCACTGATTTAGACAGGAGAGAGGCTCGTGAAGGTGCCAAGGATGTCGGCTTGAGTGAAGGACTTTAGACAGGGAAGGGGCAGATGAGAGGGTGCAAACCAAGTTGATATTCTGAGTGAGGAACTATCTACATACATCCCGCTACTTATATAGGTTAAGAAGCAAGATGTGGAACAGGGTGGCATAAGGAATGGAGAACAATAAGGTATGAAAAACCATGTGGAGGCATTGTCCACAGTGATCAAGAATAGAATAAGGAATGTAAGCGGGATTAGAATAATGGAATATGGCTGAGAATAAAATAATGAAGGAGTGGGTGAGAATAGAACAATAGAGGACGACCGAAGATAAAACAATAGGGCCATGACCAAGATAATGAGTGGTCATCACATGTTCAGGGGAGAACGGGTGAGGGGATGGGAGGATAGTGAGGGGTGGAAAGGATAGGATGGGGGAAGTAATCTAGACAATGTACTGGGTGTACCGAGCTGAGACCGCGTGATAGTGAGGATAATATGGGTAAAGGTTGGTTGGTTGGTCAGTATTACCAAATGAACCAGAGCTCGGTATCGTGGTCTTGACAGTATCCTGAACCCATGAAGCCGGTGAGCGGGGATTGAATATGAGGTTCGGATGCCTTAATGTGACGTCACAAAAGGTTTGGGGTTTGGCACCCGAATGTGACCCTTGCTTCCATCAATATGCATATCACATCACTGTCCACTGCAACAAGATGGGTTACGAAACAGATGAAGACAATGCGCAGAAAGCTGAGATGGAGAGGAAAAGGTTGGAGAGGCAGCAGAAACGAGAGGCTGAGGCCACCCGAATTGCTGAGGCCGAAGCCAAGAAAAGGGAGGATGAGGACGTGGCAAAAGCAGCTGCTAAATTAGCAGCAGAGAGGGAAGAGGCCGATAGGAAAGTGGCCGACGCTACTGCTGAATCAGCCAAGAGGGATCGGGAGGAGTTGGCAAAACAGGCAGAGAACCGGGGCCTCGAGGATGCAACTGAGACAGGACCTCCTCCGAATGCAGGGAAACAGGATAAGGTTCCTGAAAGCGAGGGTGCTGGTACCGCGGGGGCTTCTGAGGGTTTGGGAAGACCAGAGGGTTTGCTCCGTAAGAGGGGTAGGAGTACGGGAGCAGGGCCTACTAAGAAAACGAACATGAGGGGAGGGCTGATGGGGGCCAAGGTATGTGGGGATTTATTTTGTTTTATTTTTTGACTGATTTTTTCTATTAGCCCAAAAAGAAGCCGACCTGAGAATGGTTGCCTTCCCTCCATCCTCCTTGCAATCATTGCAAGGAATGTGAGGAGAGTTGTCTAGTGAGGAATGTAGGGGCAGCATGTGGGCAATGCAATGCCCGCCGTGTGAAGTGCAGCCTGGAGGTGCCTCAGCAGCACAAGGTTAAGAGTCGGGAAGAGGTGGAGTCGGAGAGGGAGAGTGAGGAAGAGCAGAGCAAAAGGGAGGAAATAGAAGAAGAACGAGAGGAGGAGCGGCCGATGAAGAGGCCAAGAAGGGCCGTCACGATGCAGCCGAGTGAGTGGCCAATGGCCCTGAGGCCAAGCAGTAGATCAATGACTGTGGATGTCCCACAGCCAGAAGAGTCGGGGTCCTGGCGTAGTGCAGAGATCTGGGAGGACCTCCTGCAGGGGCAGACAAGGATGGCCAGGGTGTTTCTTCGGATGTTGGAAGGAATTGAGTACATAGGTCGTGCTGTGGCCCTGTTAGGTGAGGACCGGCGCATAGATTCGGGAATACCAGGTAATACGGGAGTTCCGGAAGAGTTGGATGGGGGTGAGAGTCCAGGGGAGGACCAGTTAAAGGATGATGAAGGTGGAGAGGATAAGGAAAAGAATGAGGAGATGGTGATAGATGAGACTTTGAAAGATGACTGTGAATAGAGATTGCTATTGTTTTTTTTAGATAAAAAGAAAATAAAAGTTTATGAGGAGAAAGGAAACAAGTGAACATGCCGTGTTTTTCGGCAGATTGGGTCGAGATTAATGGAGGTGAAGAGGGGTTGTTTTCGTAAGGGGTCAGGACAGGGAGTGAATGGGAAGGGATTTTGGGAGAGGGATGCTTTTGGGAGGGTGGTTTGCATAGTTTGAAATGTTTCTAGTTAGTCGCCACCCCCCCTTTTAGGTAGACGTCCCATAGTCTACTACAGGTACTGGCCTCAGGCCGAGGGAATGGAAGGAGTGGTAAGAGTATGTTGACGCGAATGTATGAAGTAGATGAGACAAGAATGGATGGGGACGGATGGAAGAGACCTTGGCTGAATGTGCCGAATGGCGCTGCTGACAGAGAGGTCCCAACTAAAAACTTGCCAGCTGTTGGTATACAAGCATGCACGAGGCAGTTGCATTGACTAGGGCTATTGGCAGGGCTTCCAGCAACAGAACAGGATCCTGGGTGAGGCTTTTGGAGCAGTGGCAAGTGCCGACTGGACCGAGGCCATCGGGATGCACCTAAAGGTGTTAGTGGCATAACAGAATGTAGTACTGCCCAATACCCTGTTAATCAATGGATTATAGCGGGTGAGCGAGTTGTGACCGAATATTGCTGACCGACAGATCTAGTGATGTGACAGATGGATGGTTGGACAGATATTGTCTGGATGGAAGATCTAGTGACATGTCTCTGTATTCAGTGGTAACCGAATGAGCTGTACTGGATCAAAGAATTCTTAAATAAAATAACGCGGTAACTATGAATGGATGCTGATGGGATCAAGCATCAAGGTGGGTTTGGTAACCAATCATATGTCAGAAGATTAAAAAAAGAGAGTATGGGGACATATGAGCATTGATCTAAACCTCACTACTAGCATCTGCCAAGTCAACGCAACTCTCGGTGTGCTCAGAGGCTAACAGATAGCAGACTTTAGTCTTCGGTCGCCATTGCTGAGTCCTCAGCATTGACGTCCAAGGCATCAGATGCCTGTGAGATGGAGTCGGGAGTGGTAGTCGCGTGGGCTTTGGTTGCCTTGGGGCATTCAGCAACTTTGTGATTACTGGCGGCACAGAGGAGACACAGGTTGTGGTCCATGGGTCTTTGTCGTTCTGTCGGGAGAAGTTTGCCATCCTTTCCGAGGGTCTTAGCATACTCGGGTGGGTTTGGTGGGGGTGTTTTCCCGTCCTTGTTCTTGGACATGTCCTTGCTGCTGTTATCACTGCTGTTATGTTGCTGGCAGTTGTCCGGGGTGGATCTGTTGCCAGGCTTGTCTGATCTTATATCTTTCTTCGGCTCATTACTGCCCTTCGCAGACTGTTCAGCCTTTTGTTCCCAATACCTCATGTTGATCCTCTGAACGTGATTTCGAGGTTCATCGAGTGTACGGGGTTTATCAAAAGGATGAGGCCGTCTTTGATGCACTTCGGCAGCACTGTGTATGCCTTGCGGAGGAGAGCATTGTCATTGTAGTCGACAAAAGCCGCGAGCCTGTAAAATTCCACAAAAAACCTAGTAGCTTTGTGGTTGTCCTGCATGGTTAGCTTTTCAAGGGCCATTTCAGCATCGGCTCTTTCATCCCAAGAGCCGAAGTTGATCTGTAACTCATTGATAAAAAGCTCCAAATTGCTGGTCCAGTGGGGTTCCGTATTGGGGTTACCCATCAGGTAGGGCTTGAAACATTCCAGAGCCATTCCTTTCAGGTAGGAGACCATGTAATTGACTTTTTGCCTATCGTTGGGGAACAAGTTAGGCTGGGTGCAGAAATTCATTCTGCAAAGGAAGATGAAACCCTTTAACTTCTTTGAGTCGGTCCCATCAAAGGGTTCTGGTTCTCGAATTCTGGCAGCTTGACCATCTTGTCAGTGATTCCGGGCGGTTCTGCCGAGTTTGAGAATGGCATTTAAGAGGTCGTTATTGTTGGCTGGGTTTATGGGGGCCCTAGCCCTAGGAGGTGGCCCAGCTTGCGGAGCCTGCCTGCCCTGTGGGGATGGTCTGGCTCGGGGAGCTTGCCTGTCCTGCAGCGGTACAGCCACAGACAGAGGGGGTGCGGCCGCAGGTTGTGGAGGTGCGACCATGGGCTGACGGGGTGCAACCGCAGGTTGGGGAGGTGCGGCTACTGGAGTGCGAGGAGGTTCAGGTGTATTTGCCTGTCGGTGGTGCTGAGGCTGTTCCTCGGTTTCAGCATCTGCATCATAATGTGCTGAACCAGGTTCGTCCTCTGCTCGATGGGGCTCTTGATCGTCGTTGTCATAATCTTCGTATTCAATGTCGTCATCGACAACCTCTTTGATGTGTGGTTCTTGCTCGAAGGGGGAGGTGAGATGCCGCAGTTCTATTGTTGGCGAGGTATACCCGATAAGAAGGGGCGGGGTTCCAGAGGCTTCACACTCCCTTCGTTGATTTACTGTGGGGGTGAGCCGATTGTCATCAATGCGGGCTGCTGATCTAGTACGTGGGGGCATGATCGTAAGAATGGAGGTGGCACGGAAAGAAGTGTCACTCAGAATATACTGTTATGACTCGGTAAAGCCGAGGAGTTGGTCAAGTCCTGCAGACCATTTCAGGGTGGCTAGGCTTCAACATGCTCGTGCATTGCGCCCTGCTGTTCCATGCGTGCCACTGATTTAGACAGGAGAGAGGCTTGCAAAGGTGCCGAGGATGTCGGCTTGAGTGAAGGACTTTAGACAGGGAAGGGGCAGATGAGAGGGTGCGAACCAAGTTGATATTCTGAGTGAGGAACTATCTACATACATCCCGCTACTTATATAGGTTAAGAAGCAAGATGTGGAACAGGGTGGCGTAAGGAATGGAGAACAATAAGGTATGAAAAACCATGTGGAGGCATTGTCCACAGTGATAAAGAATAGAATAAGGAATGTAAGCGGGATTAGAATAATGGAATATGGCTGAGAATAAAATAATGAAGGAGTGGGTGAGAATAGAACAATAGAGGACGACCGAAGATAAAACAATAGGGCCATGACCAAGATAATGAGTGGTCATCACATGTTCAGGGGAGAACGGGTGAGGGGATGGGAGGATAGTGAGGGGTGGAAAGGATAGGATGGGGGAAGTAATCTAGACAATGTACCGGGTGTACCGAGCTGAGACCGCATGATAGTGAGGATAATATGGGTAAAGGTTGGTCGGTTGGTCGGTATTACCAAATGAACCGGAGCTAGGTATCATGGTCTTGACAGAGGCCTTGCTTCTTATTCCTTGGTTTCTGAAGCATCCAAAGCTTTGGACTCTTCTTCAATTTCCTCTATTATGGAGGCTGCGTGCCCTTTGGTGACTGTGGTGGTGGATCTTGGGCATTCCTTGGCTGTGTGGCCCGATCTTCCACAGAAGAGGCAGAGGTTTTGTTCTTGCAGTGTTGCCATTCTTGCGGTTTTGCCGTTCTTGTGGTGTAAGTTTTCCATCTTTTCTGAGTTTGGACGATAGGTCCATAGTAGTCCTGCTGCCACTGGACAGGGTTGCAGGTTGGCCTGGATTGGCCGTCTTATTTCCCGTATTAGGGGCCGAATATGTGTTCCTGGGGGTCCTCCCTCTGTCATAGGGGCAGTTGAAGTTCTGGGTGGAGGGGGACTCTCTGGCGATTTCCGATCATTGCTCCCAGTAGCAGGCATCAATGGATTGGGACAGGAGGTGGAGTTGGAGCAGGGAGTGGGGTTTTCCTACTCTGGAGATCTCATCCTTGATCCTGCCAGGGAGTCCGTTGTAGAACTGGTGACGAAGTGCGGCATCACCCCAGTAGACGCAGGTGGCTAGTCGATTGAATTCGACTACATATTTCATGATGCGCTGGTTATCGTGCATGCGCAGGTTCTCGAGGTCTGCTTTGGCCTCTCCTTCTGGGTCATGGGGGTCGAAGTTGGTTTTGAGTTCACCAATGAACTCTTCATAGTCATAGAGCCAGTCTGGCTCATCGGGGGCGGAAAGGGCTGGTTCAAACCAGTCCAGGGCAGTACCGGTCAGGTACAACAGTACATAGGTTACCTTGGTGCTATTGGAATCAAAAGCATCAGGGCGATGACAGTAAAGCGATCGATCTCAACCGTGTTCCAAATCAGACTCCGACGGCACTCATCCCATATCACCTTCACTGTCACCACATCACACAGCCAACCATTCTATTCAGCACTCTAATCTTCAGATCAGTATATTATCATGTCTTCTTCAGAGCTCATTCCCATGCAACGCTACAACACCCATGACACACAGATCCAGGCAGAACCATTAACATATCATTATCTTCGTGTACTCCCTCCAGACATTTCTCACTCAAAAAAAAATCCCATCCAATCTACACTCAGTCATATGTGATAGGAGATGCAGTCTATTTCCCAGAAAGCCAAGAACCATACATATTTCTTGGAATGACGTCTAGACCAGCATATCGTGATAGGAGTAGAGTGGAATACAAGGCAGAGTTCAGGGCACCATCCCATCCTGATTATCCTGCCCACTCTATTCGACTCACTCTTAAACACAAAATGAGAGTGCACGACAGTATACCCATTAGTCCTCCTACTCCCAGACCCCTATCCTTGGATTGGATACTGGAGAAATTGCGAAGATCTGTTGCCTGTGACCTGGAAATACTCCGAGATGACTCAGTCCCCTGACTCATCCTAAGGCCCCTCAGGAGTAGTGGACAAGGTTGTTAGACATTTATTGGTGGACTTCCTTATTGTTTCTTTTATATGTTTCCCCTTTTCTTGGCATGACTCAGACCTGTTTCCTATTCTGTTAGTCTTTTCTCGTTATTATTCATCATCCTTACCTTTTTGGTTAGTCTCCCCCTATCATAGCCCCTAGCCCCTATTCGCGCAGCCTCGATGCTGTACCATTTCTCCAGAGTTTCTCCATAGTTTCCTCTTTTGTATACTTTGTTCTCGTGCTTTGTCATTCAACTGACATAGCCAACCTCTTGCATCATTTCACATTGTTGCTTGGTTTTTGTATTACCGACCGATCAACCCTTACCGTTTAATCCCACACCAGTGACAAGTCATTATGTGGTCTTGGCTCGGTACATTCGGCTCATTATTTGGTTCACTTTCCTCATCCCATCCCCTCTATCCTTTGTTATTCTTTCATTCCCTTTCATTCCCCTTACCTATTTTCCTATGGGACATTTACTACTCGCCTATTATTCGGTCATGGCCCTATTGTTTTATATTCGGCCATTCTCTATTGTTCTATTCTTACTCACTCTTTTGTTCTCGGTCATACTTCATTGTTCTATTATCATCCACATTCCTTTGTTCTATTCTTGATCATTGTGGACAATACCTCCACATGATTCTTCATACCTTATTGTTCTCCATTCCTTGTGCCACTCTGTTCCACATCTCACTTATTAACCTATATAAGTAGCCAATGTATGTAGATGGTTCTTTGTTCTGGAAATCAACTAGGTTTATGCCTTCTTGTCCTCCCTCCTCCTGTCTGAAGTCCTTTACTCAGGCTGACACTCTCGGCACTCTCCCGGGTATCTCTTCTGTCCTAAATCAGTGGCACGCACGGAAAGTAGGGCGCAACGCACGAGCACATTGAAGCCAAGCCACTATGACCGGCCTGCAGGACTTGGCCGCTTCCTGCCAGCATCGTGAACCCAGCACTATTACTATGGTGCTCGGCCCACGCATCGTCGGCAATACCGGTGCCTGACAGTTCTCAAGTTAAAGCCCCAAGTCAAGTCTCCAAGTCCAAGTCAAGACTAGTCTAGAAACGTCTAGACTATTGTATTCAAGTCCAAAGCCAAAGTCCAAAGTCTTAGTCAGCATGACACATTCGTGTCTCATCAGGTCACGTCCCTGTCACATCACGTCATAATCACTCACATTCTATTTTCTTTCATCCATTGCCGCTCACAAGTCACAGAACCTAGTCCAGCTGTGCCGAACGACTGTACTAGACCCTGCCAGAGAAAAGGACCGGTACGCGCAGGCTTTTAGGTATTAATTACCTAGAGCAACTCTACAGCAATCATGGAAGTTCAGGCTACACTGCACTAGGAAGGCTTGTAGTTTCCTCGAATCGGATCCATCGAAGGTATCCAGATCGACGACAGGGGGTGGTGCAGTGGGTGGAGGTGCGACAGGTGGTGGTGCAACCAGTGGTGGTGCGACGGGCGGTGGCACAACGAACAGAGGTGCGAAGGGTGGTGGTATGTAGGGGGGGGATGCAAAAGGGGGTGGTGCTGATGGTGGTCCCAAAGTTGACGGCACTGCTGAGGATGGTCCCGAGCTAGATGGCACCTCTGAGGGTGACGATTGCTGAGTCACTGGGGGGTGGTTCACGAGGAATGGGTTGGTCATATTTGAGCACAGGTATAGATCTGCGTTCATGAATCTGGAGGGTGTGCTAGGGTCTGAGGCATCTGGAAACTGGGTCTGGGGGTGGACAGTTCTCAGGGGATAGATACATGGCAGACAGATGCCTGGGTAATTGTCTGTAGGGCTTGCAAACGCATGATAGGTCTCGAGCTCATAATGATCAGGAGTGTGAGTACAAATATACTGTTAAATCTGCATGTCAGGTGCTTAGCTAGATACTTCTGGAAGGGTTTCCGGAGGTTCCGAGTGGTTTCCGAGGGGGGGGTTTGTACTCCGGAGGCAGAGGGACTAGAGGTCACAGGTTCACGGACGGAAATGGAAAAGATGGAAAGACGGGAAGTGCCAGGGGCTTGGGACTGTTTGCGGTATTAGGTCGTTCGACTAGTCATTTGAGTTGTTTGAGGTCGCAGGGACTTGGCTTCAACTTATGTGTTGCGCCCTCCTCAATTGTCTGTCTCTAATTTCGGAAAGTCAGAAAGTTTACCGGAACTGAATCAGAAACTATGACACAGAATTAAGTCGATATTCATACTGGCGAATAGTCCAGTTGACTGGTGTCTTATATACATGTATCTAATCCTTGTACTAACTTTTCCGAGTAAAGACAAGGGGAGGAGAGAGTACAAGGGGCTAATAGAGAACAAAAAACAAGGGAGTGAGGTATGCGATGATCCTGCGCATCGTTTATCAAAGAGTGGAACCTAAGGTCTCGGAATCGCGGAGGTTCAGGATTGCAGAACTTTGGGTTGATACAATGGAATTTGCGGAAAGCAATTGTTCAGGCTTTAAATGGTCGGAAAGGTCCTGGAAACGGTGTGGGTGGTTGTGGGGATTAATATGGGTTTATTGGGGGCATGGGCCATAACACTGAGTGAGTTCCCCTTACACATGCAAAGTGACCAATCAATCACAATTATAGCATTGTGGCAGGTGGCATAGGAATTTAGTTATCAGGTAGAGGTGATCCCATAATGCCATGTGATAGCTCATGATGACTTGAGCATCTGTGAAGAAGAGAACTATAGACATGTGTGTTTTAGTTTGCTGATTATTCCATGGGTGGGTGAGGAGTTCAACCTGTTGGAGTGTCAAGGAGTGGGTGATGATATGGTTGTTCTGGTTAATGAAAGAAATAACATCACAGCTGTCTTATGAGGTGTCAAATGTGGTAGGAATACCATGAACAATAATGACTGGGAAAGTCTTTTGGGCAACAGAGAGCTGATCAGAGAGTTTGGAGAGCCAGTGGTATGCTGTGGAGACAAAATATATTTGTTTGATTTCACTGCAAGTTGCAATCTAAATATTACCACTCTAGTATTACCTGTAGTATGGAGTTGTGGTGGGATGGTCTCTATGTCCTCATTCCAATCAGCATCTGGAGTGTAAGATCTTGTTTCAAACCAGCATTCAGCATCTTCAATAGCTCTGGAAATCTCCTCACCTAGCTCTTTATCAGACAGGCCTGAGAGCACCTGTCAGGGGATGACCTGCTTTCCAGACTAAACCAAAACCAAAGAGTAGAGAGCAAAGGGGCATAGACCGAGGAGATTGACAGGCCAAGGAAGGGACAGATGTGAGATGGACTCTCCTGAAGTCAGGAAAACTGACCATGGTCCTGCATGATGCCAAACTGAGATACCAACAACATGGGTCGGTTGCTGGGAGTTTGGGTTTGCATACCTTAGGACTGGGGGGTAAGATATGTTGAAGAAGCAAGGTGCAGGCAAAGGGCATGTAGAGTATAGACTCACTGACAAGGGGCCTTAAGATTTCCTTTTAGGATTTCCCCCTTGTCAGGTGAGCCCCCCTCCTTCTTGTATATATAGATAGTATCTAAACACTTAGGATTTTCCCCTTGTCAGCTCTGGGTGATGGCCCACAGGCACTACAGGGGCTTGCCCTTACATTAGGAAATCTTCTACCAAACAAGGACCAGGCATCATATTATAGTACAACCATAACAGTTTTGGATCTCGATGACTGCAATTTGAAGAGCACTGCCTTGCTTGCATACCAAACACCAGACTCCCCCTCCTCTATAGCTAATAGAGCCAATCAATTCTCCCCTGAGAATGCACCCCAAGATAGATGCCAATGAATGACTTCTAAGGTTAGAGCAAGAACTGGCAGAAAACAGAGCGGCCAATGCAGCTACCAGCGAAGCCTTATAGGCGATTATATCAAAACTTAACAGTAACATGCACATATGCAAAAGCTCAGGATTCACTGACCCCAAAGATGACCCTATGCCTAGCACACATACAACCATCACTCATCCTGTGCCCTGAGCAAATGCTCAAGTCAGGCCCACCTTCCCCTCAGACTTTAATGGAGACCAAGAGAGGGGCCAAGCTTTTCTCAATTCCTGTGCCATTTACTTTGTGGTTTGTGATAAGCAGTTCTCCATTGACCAAGTCCATATCCACTAGACCCTGTTGTACTTCAAATTGGGATGAGTGGCTCAGTTTGCCAACAAGGTTCTGCAAAGTGAGAGAATGGGACACCCTCATTACTTAAACTGGAAGGCCTTTGAGAGTGACCTGGTAGAACACTTTTGCCTAAAAAATAAACAGCTCTCAGCCCTGACATGACTTAAAGGAATAGGTTGGTACCAGGGCAAAGGCTTGGTAGAGGAGTACATTGACCAATTCATAGAGCTAGTAGACCTGGCTGAGTATTACGACAACAAAATGACAATGATTAAATTCCAAAAAGGCCTCAAACCGAGGATACAGACCAACCATGGCATTGCTCGGCTATGGCAGCCCCAGCCTTGATGATCTGGAAGGGTGGTATGAAGTGGCTTGGAGGGTAGCCAGGGACCGAGAGGCAAATGAAGTGTTTGGCAAAGCCAACAGGAGCCCCAAACAAGCAGCCCACCAGCCTATGATGATGTTCCCTAGGAGCTTCCCAGGCCTGCCAAGGCAACTAGGGCATGCAACCCAAAACCCTGGCATCACTTGCTTCACACCCATGCCTATCATACCCCCAAAGGAAGGCCCCACCCCTATGGAGGTGGACAGAGATTGGGCTAGAGGGAGTTCACTGGTGACATGTTACCAGTGTAAAGGAATGGAATATTATTCTCGAGAATGCCCCCTGTCTTTTGACTTCTGAACTATAAGCATAGAAGAGAAGCTGGAACTTCTACTCAAATTGTTGGCATTAATGGATATTGCAGCAGCCCTGGTCCCAGAAGCACTGACCAAGAACAAACAGGCCAGGGAAGAAGAGAGAGTGATGGAGGAAAAAGAGGGTTTTGGAAGCCACAGTGGGTGAATAGTATGCCCCCACTGACTGTACATAATTGGTTCTCTATCTTGGAGCTTAAAAATGAAACAACCCCCATTCCAATCTCCCAGACTGTCAAGTCCACAATACCGAGCTCCGATTCACTTGGTATTACCGACCTACCGACCTACCAACCAACCTTTACCCATACTATCCTCACTACCATGCAGTCTCGGCTCGGCATATCCGGTACATCGCCTAGACCATCTCTCCCACCTATCCCTTCCACCTCTCACTATTCTCTCATTTCCCAACCATTTCCTTACCCATCCTCCCCCATGACACTCGATGTCCACTTATTATTTCAATCACAGCCCTATTGTTTTATCTTCGGCTGTTCCTCCATTGTCTTATTCTCATTCACTCCTTCATTATTTTATTCTCAGCCATACTCTATTATTCTATTCTCGCCTACATTTCTTATTCTATTCTTGTTCACTGTGAACAATACCTCCACATGGTTTTTCATACCTTATTGTTCTCCATTCCCTACGCTACCCTGTTCCACATCTTGCTTCTTAACCCATATAAGTAGCGGATGTATGTAGATAGTTCCTCACTCAGAATATCAACTTGGTTCAGACCCTCTTGTCCCCTTTTCCCTTGTTCAAGTCCTCCACTCCAAGCCGACGCCCTCGGCACCCTCACAAGCGTCACTCCTGTCCAAATCAGTGGCACGCGCGGAACAGCAGGGTGCAATGCACGAGCACATTGAAGCCTAGCCACCCCGAATGGTCTGCAGGACTTGACCGACTCCTTGGCTTCACCAAACCCTAACACAGACTGAACAATCAGAAGAAGCCACACCAAAAACAGAGTTCCCCTCCAAACCACCTCAAGTATGGTTTAAATGATGGGAAAGACAGCTCCCGAGGAAATACATTGTGATAACCTCCATGATGCCAAAGTCACTGGTCATCAAAGTAGAGATTCAGATGACCAACACTGCCAAAGTCAAATTGGGACCAGCCCTCATAGACTGTGGGGCTATGGGACAGTTCATGAACCAGGCATAGGTAGAGCACCACCAACTCACCACTCGAAAGCTCCAAAGACTGATCCCAGTGTACAATGTGGATGGTGTTGGTGTATATATACATCCTACCCCTGAGAGACCAATCACAATATATTCACGCTTTTATTTGAAACTGATATCGAACTGTGCGCTTTTTGATTCTTTATTTTTCGAACTTTTTTCTGTATTTTTACCCTCAATATTGAGGGAGATATTGTATGTTCATTTGTACGCTACTTACGGGCGCTTGCCTACGCACGACGCGACGCACGTGGCCAGCTCCCTGGATAGGGACCGGTAGCCTGGCTCAAACCTTCGATAGGGTCAGGAGCCGGCTCTAGTATATGTGCGGGTGAAACATCACTCGCACATACTTCCCTCCTCAGTGATTGACTACACTGAGGAGGTGAGTTGTATAATATATTTCTATAGTGTCCGGACTGATTTTCTTATTTCTTTTACTCTGTAAGAAAATTAAATAGGTATATTTCTTGAATACACTTATAGTGACTGACTACACTGAGGAGAAAATTAAATAGACTGCCTAAGAAATTCTCAAACCTACTGCACACTTGTTCATAATCTCATCAGATGGGTCCCCAAATGAAGTGGGGTCCATTCAAGAGATTGTGGATATAATCCTCTGAGTGGATAGGCACATAGCATGGACCACATGTAGGGTGCAAACTTGCATCTCACCCCTGAGAGACCAATCTCAATATATTGTATTTATATATCGATTTCAGTGCCATTCTGTGCGCTTTTTCATTCTGAAAATTTCGATTATTATTTTGTATTTTTACCCTCAATATTGAGGGAGTTATTCTTTGTTTTCTATGTACTCACATGCGCTTACACACGTACCGCACGACGCACATGGCCGGCTCCCTGGATAGGGACCGGTAGCCCGGCTCAAACCTTTGATAGGGTCAGGAGCCGGCTGTAGGATACATGCGGGTGAAACATCACCTGCGTATGCTTTCCTCCTCAGTGGTTGACTACACTGAGGAGGTGAGTAAAATATTGTAGTTGATAAAGTATTTCGACTGACTTGATTTCTTTTATCTCTGTAAGAAAATAACTTAGGTATATTCTTTGAATATATTCTCAGTGGTTGACTACACTGAGGAGAAAATAACTTAGATTGTCCAATAACTTCTCTGAACTACTGTACAAAGTTGCCATAATCTCCACAAGGTTATGGGCCCCGGGGACACAACAGAGAAAGTTTCCTTGACCATGGGGAGGCTAACTACAGATGGATCTAATTGGTCTCTGTGGAGAGCTCAACTCATGAGTTATTTTGAGTCTAAAAATCTACTTAAACACATTGAAGGCAAAGCCGACCGACCACTTGATCCTCCCACTTTTCCCAAAGCACATGTCCTCACAGATGATGAGGAGGCCAAGGTAGAGAAGGCTGAGGAGAGACTTGAAAAGTGGCTGGCCAGAGAAGGGCTTGTCAAGACTCAAATACTGGCGTCCATGTCAGAGTCACTAGCTTTAATGCTAGAGAAGAAAAAAAATGCAAAGGAGATCTGGGACACTCTGGTAACCGAAATGACAAAGAAACCAAAGATGGTTGTCACAAGCATCCAGAGACAACTCCGGAACATGAAGTGCTCGGAGGATGATGATCTCAGGGAGCACCTTGATAGGGCTCAAGATCTCTTTGCAAGACTCAATGATATGGGAGCCAAGATCTCTGATGAAGAGTTCCTTGATATAATTTTAGCTTCACTACCACCTTCCTACGAATCAGTCATGAATGCCCTCACGACATCTCTTGAAGAAGTCAGCAAGCCATTGGACCCGGACAATATCATCTGGATCCTTAAATCTCAATATGATAGGTGCAGGACACTGTCTATTACTCATGAAGATCAAGGGTTCGTAGGTACACCTGAAAAGAAGGCGCATATATGCACCAACTGTAAAAAGCCAGGACACACAATTGAGATGTGTTGGGCTAAGGGTGGCGGTAGAGAGGGCCAAGGGCCAAGGCAGAAGAAAAGATCCAAGTTCAAAAAGATGAAAGGAAAAGGGAAAGGCAAAGCAAAAGCCAACGTAGCTGATGAAGATGAGTCTTCCAGAGGAGACGACGATGGATCTATGGCATTCATCAATTATGATTGTGCAGCCTTCATCAGAGACGGAACAGGTGACACCATTATTTTAGACACAGGAGCTAGTTCTCACATGACACCTCATAAAAACATGCTTGAGAACTACAGAAGCTTCCCCACACCACGTACAATTCGAGCAGCCGATCAAGGCAGCTTTGATGCATATGGAAGCGGTCAACTCAAGATAATTACTAGAGTGAGGGGGAAAGCAGTCACATTGACATTGAAAGATACATTATATGCTCCTAAAATTGCCTTCACCCTTATTTCCATAGGCCGATGCGATGATGCCGGTAACCGGACAGAGTTTGCATCACAGAAATGCACTATAAAGAATTCGTCCAGCCATATTTTATTACAGGCACCTAAATTACACGGCCTATATCGATTGGATAATCAATCAACTCAACATCCCACTAAGCTATGCTTAACCGCCATCGAGACACACCGCAGACTAGGGCATATATCTTACAAGGCCCTTAAGCGCCTGATGGATCGTGGTATGGTTTACAGCTTAGAGGTATCTCAAGCTCGTGATAAATTCACTTGCAACGCGTGTATCAAAGCTAAGATAACACGCAAACCACTCCCAAAAGAACCAAGTGAGCATTCAAAAAAGATCGGCGACAAGATATTTTCAGATGTATGGGGACCGGCAAGACACATAACAATAGATAAAAAGTCTTATTATGTCTCATTTACGGACGATCACTCAAGGGAATCTGTGCTCTATCTTATGAGCACAAAAGATCAAGTCTTCGCCAAGTATAAATTATATGAGGCTATGATGCTCTGGCAGAGGAATACGCATATCAAAATGCTTCTCTCAGATCGAGGAGGCGAATATACAAGTACAGAATTCAACAACTATCTAGACAAGCAAGGCACAAAACATAAATATACGGTACACAACACTCCTGAACAGAACGGGGTGGCTGAGCGCTTAAACCATACATTGGTCAAAAAGACCCGTGCTATGCTGCTAGATTCAAATCTTCCCAAGTATTTAAGGGGATATGCCATTCAGCATGCGAATTACCTTAAAAATCGCACGCATACACATGCTCTACCAGACAAGACACCCTATGAGATGATTCACCATCAGAAGCCGAACTTACAGGACACACATGAATGGGGGACGGATGTCTATGTGAAAATCAAACAAGACGATAAACTATCGCCTAGAGCTGTCACGACCACACATCGTGCTTTGACTTACTCGGCAGTACCGACCGACCAACCCTTACTCATATCATTCCATAGCGTACGGTTTCGGTTCGGTACACCCGGTTCATCACCTGGTTCATTATCCTCTTCCCCAACCCCTATTCTTTATCATCCCTACACTCTTTTTCTTTCCCCCTCACTCGCTTACCCACGGGACATTCACTATTCCCTGCCAATCACTCGCGGCCCTATTGTTTTATTCTCGGCCATTCCTTATTGTTCTATTTCTTTCCCACAATCTCACCGCTTATATTTCATTGTCTTACTCTCTCATTATTCTATTCTAATCACTGTGGACTATACCTCCACATGGTCTTCATACCTTATTCTTTTTTCCATGTCTTATGCCACCCTTATTCCACATTCCGCCTCTCAACCTATATAAGTAGTGGATACGTGTACATAGTTCCTCAGTCTGAGTATCAACTAGGTTTACGCCTCCCTACTCTCCTCCTTCTGTTCAGAAGTCCTTACTCAGGCCGACACTCTCGGCGTCTGCCTGAGTATCTGTTCCCATTACAAGTTAGTGGCACGCACAGTAGGCAGGGCGCAACGCACGAGTACATTGAAGCCAAGCCACCCCGACTGGCCTGCAGGACTTGGCCGGTTCCGACAGCACCATCGGTAGTACCGAGGCCTGACAGTATACTCAGACTGACACTACCTCCTGTGCCCTTTACCACTTAACGATTATGACCCTACAATCCAGATCTACCACCCGCAAGGCGACTAGCGCCCCAGACACCAAAACTGAGGAATCAGTGGAGGTGACTGAGCCAAACGACTCGGCAGGTGCTGGAACTAAGGTTAAGCTTAATGCCTCTGCCCTTCTTAATCCTAATTCCTTGGTAATCCCTCTATCTTCTATTTTGATACCGAGTTCCTCGGCAACCCCTCTTAAATGTCTGATCGATTCAGGTTCTACTCACTGCTTCATAGAATCTTCCTATGTTCGGGAACATAAGACCCCCACCACTTCCGTGGATTCAATCCCCCTTAAACTATTTGATGGCACTACTAATGCGGTCATTACCAAATCTGTAGAACTACCAATCAAATTTCCGACAGGACAACTACAGTCCATCCGTATGTACGTCACATCACTAGATTCGTCTGTATCGGTAGTACTCGGTCACAACTGGCTCACCCGCTACAATCCGTTGATTGATTGGGTATTGGGCAGTATTACGTTCCGAAAAACCGCTAATGACCCTAGGTGCGTCCCGAAGCCGTCGGCTCAGCCGGCATCCGCCGCTGCTCCACGGCCTCAACCAGGATCCTCTCCGAAATTAGAAGCCCCGTGGATAGCCCTAGTCAATGCAGCCGCCTTTGTGCGAGCCTGCAAACTAGAAGGTTCGCAAGTTTTCCGTCTGGACCTTTCGGCCATCGACGCCATCTCGGCACAATCGGCCAAGGCCCCATCTGTTCCGTCCGTTCCCCCCGATCCGGTCGACCTCAAAAACGTCCCAAAAGAGTATCATGAATTTGCTGACGTTTTCAGCAAAACAAAAGCTGACACTCTAGGACCCCACCGACCCTACGATCTCAAGATCACCCTGGAAGATGGCGCCAAGATGCCTCATCCACCCCTCTACTCGTTATCACAATCAGAACTGGAAACCCTGCGCGAGTTCCTTGACGAACACCTGAACATGGGGTTCATCAGGGCCTCCCGTTCCCCGCACGGAGCACCAATCTTATTCGTCCGAAAGAAAGATGGCTCCCTTCGGCTATGCATTGATTTCCGAGCACTAAACAAAGTGACCAAGAAGGACCGGTACCCTCTCCCTCTAATCACTGACCTACTAGACGCCCCCCAAAAAGCTCGAATTTATACAAAGATCGACCTTCGGCACGCGTACCATCTGATCCGAATTGCCGAAGGAGAAGAATGGAAGACTGCCTTCAAGACCCGGTACGGGTCGTATGAATGGCTAGTCATGCCGTTCGGCCTCTCCAACACCCCTGCAGCTTTTCAGAGGTGTATGAATGTCATTCTCGGTGACCTGATAGACCATTGTGCTGTCGCCTATATAGACGACATACTGATTTATTCAGACTCACTCGAGGAGCACCGAGAACATATCCGAGAGGTGCTCCGCCGACTCAGAAAAAACGGCTTATTCGTCAAAGCCAGCAAATGTGAATGGCACAAAGACACGGTCAAATTCCTCAGCTACATCCTACGTACCGATGGCCTCACCATGTCCGATGACAAAGTCAAGACCATCCGTGAATGGCCCGAACCACGGAAGGTCAAGGACATCCAGTGCTTCCTAGGTTTTGCCAATTTCTACCATCGCTTCATATTTAACTATTCAGACATAACCGTACCCCTTACCCGGCTGACACATAAAGGCATGACGTGGGCTTGGACCGAAGACTGTCAAAAGTCTTTTGATCTGCTCAAAACGGCCTTCACCTTGGCACCTATCCTGCATCACTGGGAACCTGACTTACCTCTGGTCGTGGAAACCGATGCTTCAGACTATGCCCTTGCGGCAATCCTTTCCGTTATCAATCCCGAAGGCGAGATTCATCCCATTGCCTTTCATTCTCGTACCTTTACCGCTCCCGAGCTAAACTATGATGTTCATGACAAGGAACTTTTAGCAATTTTTGAGGCATTCAAGCGATGGCGGCACTACCTGGAAGGCTCTGCCGACCCCGTAGATGTCGTCACCGACCACAAAAACCTCGAATATTTTTCCACCACTAAAGTCCTGACACAGAGACAGGCGCGATGGTCTGAATACCTCTGCCAATTTAACATCACTATCCGCTTCCATCCCGGCAAACTTGGTACAAAACCCAATGCCTTAACTAGACGATGGGACGTCTACCCTAAAGAGGGGGGTAACAACTACGGCACCATCAACCCCCAAAACCTCCGACCAATCTTTACGACCACTCAATTAGTGGAATCCCTTCGGGCGACGCAACTTATCATCCCAACACTACGAGCAAGCACCATCATGGACTCGGAAAAACTCCATTCCGACATACATACAGCCCTCCGGACCGATCCAACAGCAGTACCCCATCTCGGCACCCCCGAAGTACCAAACCCAAGATGGACACAAACCCCGGATGGTTTCCTTCGGTTAGACAACCGGATCTACGTCTCCGATGCCAACAACCTCAGATTACGCGTCCTACAATACAAGCACGACCATGTCCTCTCGGGACATTTCGGTCAAAACAAAACACTAGCCCTGATCCGCCGCGAATACATCTGGCCAGGCTTGCGCACCTCGGTCATCGACTTCTGCAAATCCTGCACCACATGTATGCGTTCGAAATCGCAGCGTAAGGGAAATAGTTAGAAATAGATTCAGGAACTTCTACAAGCTTCCAGCACCTTCCATCACTTTCTGTAAAGTGCCACCATGTTCTGGAAGGCTTTCCTTATTTAGATAGATTAGTCAGGAGATAGTTAGCTTACTAATCAGCCTGTAAATTAATATAAAAGGAGGCCTTCTTGCCCCCTTTTGAAGCAATCAATTCATCTTATCTCCTTACACTTGCCAGTGTGACATTGTGACTCAGTACTCTTAGTCAGCTGTTGATAGTCCAGCTCCTAGGTTTACATAATAGTAATACTGTTGATTGTCCGGTATTATTGTTATTTCTCATATATTAATACTATTGATTGTCCGGTATTAGTATTAGATTCTGTCAAGCTTCGGGTACTGACGGACTTCGGTACTGCTGAGGGGTGTTGTCGAAAGGTCGGGCGGACTATGGCCAAGTCCTGCAGGCCAAGAGTAGTGGCATTGGCTTCAACGTACTCGTGCGTTGTGCCCTACTTGCCGTGCGTGCCACTGGTTTTGCGACAGACAGATACTCGGGAGGATGCTGATGATGCCGGCCCGAGTCGAGGACTTTACAGAGGAGAAGAAGGTAGAAGGGCCTAAGCCTAGTCGATACCCAGAATGAGGAAATATGTACATGCATGTCCTACTTATATAGGTTAAGAGGTGACATGTGGAATAAGGAATGTGGAACAACACGGTATGCAGGGCATGTGGTTATTGTCCACAACAGATAAAATTAGAACGAAGGGATGCAAAACGGGGATAAAACAATAAGGGATAAGATAATAGAGACGTAGCCAAGGATAGGACAATAGGGAGTGGCCGAGTATAAAACAATGGAGTCGTGACCGGGGATAATACAAGGACAGGAGGTCCCGAGGGGAGACGGACCGAAGGGTGAAGACAGGGAGTGTGGATGGTGGACGTGCCAAGCCGAGACAGACGTACCAAGTGTTATGCATGTGGCGTGGACACTTGTACGTGGACGTAGAATGGGTGCTTGGTCGGCACTGCCGAATAACCGGAACCTCGGTACGTGTACTTGACAGATTCAGCATAAGTAGTTGATTGTCCTGCTTAGTAAAACTGATTCTACAGAGTGAGATTGTTCTGTTGATTGTCCAGTTCAATTGCATCTCTACCTCTGAGGGTTTCTAATCAGTTTCTGATTAAAGACTCTTTTGTCTCTTGAGATTACTTCACTGTAATTTCTGTCTCGGCCTCACCCTCATTTTAGAGTGCATTGACTGGGTAATCCGTTCAGTCCACTTACTTCCTCTTTCCTCTAAGCGCATTCCCTTTCATTGGAATATCTCTGGACCCCTAAGTGTCCTGAACCTACAGACTTTGATAGTCTCATTCATTGCTGCTAAAAGACATATCACTTTCTCGTCATATTAGCTTGCTAGAGTTATTACACAGTTTGTGACCAAGGTACAAATATTAAATTATTTCCGGAGTTGTGCTGCAGCAGGGTTTGAAACTCTTCTTCGTCTCGCTTCACTTCACACAGTGCTTGACTGAAGTGTTATATCTTTAACACCAAGGTCTTGTCCAGGTTCCAAAACATCCACCCAACAACCAAATTCCTACGTCACCCACCGCAATGCTATAATTGTGCTTGATTTGGTCACTTTGCATGGCTCTGCAAGATGACAATATCTTGTGGACAATGCTCAGGCAAACATATAACACGAGATTGCCTTTGCCCCAATGAAGAAAAATGCGACAAACCCATACTATGTCAACACATCACACTGAGATGTGCTGTCTGCACAGGAGCTCATGCAGCAACAAGCCAGGAATGTCCAATGCATAAAGCAGCCCTGGAACACCATGCATGCAAACTTGCTAAGGAAGGTCCCCTTTTTGAGGCCTAATCCAGCCAACCACACACTCTAAACTAGCTGCACCTGACCACTGCTTGACACCCTAATCCCTGAAGCATGATGTTTCTACAAAACACATTGAACAAAATACCCTTTGCACTGCCAATCCTGGCCCACCTATTTTGGACTGGACATGAGCCATCTGTGATATTCTGACAACTTGCTAGCACACCATGGAAATGAATAGGGTCTCATTTTCCCCTACACTCACAAAACCCAGTTGTCATATCTCCTCATATCATGTATTCTATCTGCCACAGTTCCTAGTAGATAACTATCTCTTATGCAGTACTATTTTTTTTGTAGTTAGAGTGCACCATAAGCACTTGCGCTTCGAGTACTATAATTGAATCTCTCTCTCTCTCTCTCTCTCTCTCTCTCTCTCTCTCTCTCTCTCTCTGCAATCTAGGGCCTCCCAGGGTCCTACAAATAATGATGTCCTGAATGTGATCCTTTGACAATACTATCAGGATAGCCAGGCAGCCAGGATCCACAAACTAGACCCATTCAATGAGACCAGCCAGCAGAAGCTAAAAGGCTTTATATTTCTTTATAACAAGAATTTTCAAAGGCATCCCAACTCATTCACTGCCAATAGGCAAAAAGTAAATTACATGATCTCCTATCTGAAAGGAATGGCCTTGGAATGCTTTGAACTGTATTTAACCAGCAACCCTAACACCAAACCTCATTGGGCAAACAACCTGGAATTATTTATTGATGAGCTATTAGGAGCCGCTGTGCCAGCATGCCCAACTATTCAATTTAGCCCGTTCAGCCTAACTTCCCCCTCATTCACCTATTCGACTATATGCTCTTCAGCCCTCAAATTCTATGCACCTCATGTATCCATCTTGGTATCACATGCAACTGTCAATACACTCCACTCATTTATGTCAATCCCCACATGCTCACAAATCCATTTTCACTTCATTTATGTTTAATATTTTCTTCATTTCATTCTGCTTTACTTTCTTTATTTGCAATTCCATTCTATCTCTGATATCTGATCTGCTACTACATTCCTTATAGGGTAACTCCATTGGGAATCGGGATGACACATCACCCCTCAATGTCATGGAGGATATTAGGAACCGTACACCAGCATGCCCAACTATTCATTTCAGCCCACTCAGCCTAACTCTACCCTCACTCACCTATTCAACTATATGCCCTCAGCCCTCAAACTATATGCACCTCATGTATTCATCTTGGTGTCACATGCACCTGTCAATACACTCCATTCATTTATGTCAATCTTCATATTCTCACAAATCCATTTTCACTTCATTTACATTTAATATCCTTTTCATTATGTTCTGCTCCACTTTCCTTATTTGCAATTCCATTCTATCTCTGATATCTGATCTGCTACTATGTTCCTTATAGGGTAACTCCATTGGGAATTGGGGTGACACGTCACCCCTCAATGTCACAGAGGAGATCAAGATTGGGATATAGTATTTCTTTTCTTGCTTTTCACAATCCTCAGCTTTCTTATCTATTATAAGAATCTAGTTGACTCCTCATAGATTTGAAAGTAGTATAAAGATCTTGTATATCCAGTAGTTCAATCCTCAGTCAGATAATCAACTAATATTTGGACTAAGCCTTCCGTCCGTTCATCTTAGACTTAATTACATCCTCGCTCTTTATGAAATTAGGGTCCAGTGCGATCTGGTGGGCACAACACACAAGTTGAAGCCTAACCCTACTCTGAACCTTGCCATTGCTTCAACCTTGGAAGATATTACATTTAATTATGACTACATCATCTTTTCATATCATAACAGAGGAGATCAAGATTGGAACATAGTATTCTATTCTCGCTTTTCACGATCCTTGGACTTTCTTATCTATTATAGGAATCTAGTTGACTCCTCATAGATTTGAAAGTAGTATAAAGATCTTGTACATTCAGTAGTTCAGTCTTCAGTCAGATAATCAACTAAGATTTCAACTAAGCTTCCTTCCATTCATCTTAGACTTCATTTCCGATCTTGCTTTTATAAAATTAGGATCCAGTGCAATCTGGTGGGTGCAACATACAAGTTGAAGCCTAGCCCTACTCAGAACCTTGCCATTGCTTTGACCTTGGGAGATATTACATTTATTACAACTACATCATTCTTTTACATTATAACAGTAGCTTTACAAATCAATGTCAGTTTATAGGATGAACAAGCTAATGCCAAACTCACTCTCTCAAAAAGTTAACTATACATGACAATTGTTTTGGAACCTGGACAAGACCTTGGTGTTAAAGATATAACACTTCAGTCAAGCACTGTGTGAAGTAAAGTGAGATGAAGAAGAGTTTCAAACCCTGCTGCAGTGCAACTCTGGAAATAATTTAATATTTGTACCTTGGTCACAAACTGTGTAATAACTCTAGCAAGCTAATACGATGAGTAAGTGATGCGTTTTTTAGCAGCAATGAATGAGACTATCAAAGTCTGTAGGTTCAGGACACTTAGAGGTCCAGAGATATTCCAATGAAAGGGAATGCACTTAGAGGAAAGAGGAAGTAAGTGGACTGAATGGATAACCCAGTCAATGCACTTCAAAATGAGAGTGAGGCAGAAACAGAAATCACAGTGAAGTAATCTCAAGAGACAAAAGAGTCTTTAATCAGAAACTGATTAGAAACCCTCAGGGGTAGAGATGCAATTGAACTGGACAATCAACAGAACAACCTCACTCTGTAGAATCAGTTTTACTAAGCAGGACAATCAACTACTTATGCTGAATCTAATACTAATACCAGACAATCAACAGTATTACTATTATGTAAACCTAGGAGCTGGACTATCAACAGCTGACTAAGAGTACTGAGTCACAATGTCACACTGGCAAGTGTAAGGAAATAAGATGAATTGATTGCTTCAAAAGGGGGCAAGAAGGCCTCCTTTTATATTAATTTACAGGCTGATTAGTAAGCTAACTATCTTCTGACTAATCTAACTAATAAGGAAACCCTTCCAGAACCTGGAGGCGCTTTACAGAAAGTGATGGAAGGTGCTGGAAGCTTGTAGAAGTTCCTGAATCTATTTCTAACTATTTCCCTTATTTAGCAATAAAAAAGGTAATTTAGACCAGATTTAGGCATGTGATTAAGGGCAGAGACAGTGCAGGGACAATATAGTGTCTCATTATAATATTTGTATGAGACAGGGGTGTCTCAGGCTAATATTTAGTGTGTTTCTATGGAGAATCCAGTAACTTGGCTCTGGGCTTGAATCCTGCTGTAGTCCAATTAACTAGCCAGCAGAGTTTGAAAATGGGGCCAAACCTTCAGTGGTGAACAAAGTAAATAGTATTAAATGTAATGGGAGTATTAGGGAGTTTTGTGAAGCACCAGAAAGGTTAAGAAAATACTACTAGGAATATTTGAACACAAGAGACAAATTTAATTAGCATTCCAAAGCTAATTAATTACAATACTAGTGGTACCAGAAGGAGTCAGTCATGTTTTTGTACTTTAGTATTTTAATGCTTTTTTAGTAGTTTTTTCTCCAGTATATAGGGTATAAGAGATCCTCAACAATAATCATGAGGCTAAATGGTTTTTTGTTGAATTTTACAGGCTCTTGGCTTTCGTCAACTACAATGACAATACTCTCCTTTGGAAGGTGTATACAGCCCTACCAAAACATATCAAGGATGCCCTAATCCACTTCAACCCAGAACTCTGGATGACCTGTGAAATCATATTCAGCAAATCAACATAAGCTACTAGGAGAGGAAAGTGGACCAGGCTTGGGAGGGTAGTTGTCATGATTTCTCCATGTTGAAATGAGGGGCGGAAGGAGCAGAAAAGGGGAGAGGAGGATAGTGGTAGAGCAGGATAGAGAGAGGCCGGTAGCAGGAACAGATGGATAGAACGGCCGAGGAACACGAAGAAAAAGGACCCAAAACACAAAGGCAATTAGTAACGAACCATAGACAGAACACCGACATGACTTACTCAACATTATGACCTGGAACGGAGGAACGATGATGATGACTATGATACGTGCGCATGCAGCAGGAGGATCGAAGGAGACACAGGAACCGGATTGAAGGTGTTATGGCCCATGCCACCAAATAAACCCACATTAAACCCCACAACCACCCACACCGTTTCCGGGACCTTTCCGATTGCTCAAAGTCTGAATAACCAATTTCCAGATTTCCGATACATCATTCTGAGGTTCCGTGTTTCCGAACCTCCGAAGATTCCGAAGTCAAGGTTCCGCTCTTTTGATAGACGACATGCAGGATCATCGCGTACCTCACTCCTTTGTTCTTCATTTTATATTGCCCCTTGTACTCTCTTCCCCCCCTTGTCTTTACTCGGTAAAAGATAGTACAAGACTAGATACATGTATATAAGTCACCAGTCGACTGGACTATTCGCCAGTACAAATATCGACTTAATTCTGCGTCGTAGTTTCCGATTAAGTTCCGGTAAACTTTCCGACTTTCCAAAATTAGGGACAGACGATCGAGGAGGGTGCAACACATAAGTTGAAGCCAAGTCCCTGTGACCTCGAACCACTTGTACCACCCTATACCGTGAACAGGTCCAAGACCCCCGGCGCTTCCATCTTTCCATCCCCATTCTGATTCCGATCCCGAGTCCGCGACCCTTAGTCCCTCTGTCCCCAGAGTACGAACCCCCTTTGGAAACCATTCGGAACCCTCCGGAAGCCCTTCCGGAAGCCCCTAGCTAAGCACCAACATGCGGATTTAACAGTATATTTGTACTCACACTCCTGATCGTCATTAAGCATGAGACCTATCACGCATTCGCAAGTCATACAGACAATCACCCAGGCGTCTCCCTGCC